>DWLI01004174.1:0-11088 GCA_018249915.1 Cecropterus dorantes dorantes
GTTTAAATAGCGCAAATTTGGAAATCAAAAGTAGCCTATAAGTTGACTAGGTAAATTAGCTACCTTCATGCAAAATTTTATGTAAAACGGACCAGTGGTTCTTGCGCAAGTGCGCGATGGTGAGTGTCTGTTTAAATAACAAAGAGACACTCACCATCGCTTGCTATAAACTAGTATAGATTCGCTCCCAACTCTTTTTATTTACATAAAATATTTTTTATGTCGTGGATCGTGGTCACGGTGTAATTGTGCCGTGACAATATCTTTGCATCTGTGTCGAAATATCGTCAGCAAAAAAATTAAAACTCCATATCGTGAGTACCCGTTACATATTTAAACGAATCAATTTCGCGATTATATTAGTCTAAAATCAATTTAGTATTTTCTTGGCTATATATTTTCGCTATAAAATAGGCTATTTAACTAGCTGTAAGGTTATCTACTAAGTTAAACTGCCGTTAATATCGGTACAACCGTTTAACTTTAAGATGCTCGGTTTTTACTGTTAGGTATCATACTGTGCAATATGCACGGTTAGTTTTAATTTTGTATATTATATTATTTTTAGATGTAATAAACTCTAACATTAACTGACTGAGAAATGAAGCATAGCTTAATTCAGTCGTTCTAGAGAGTACATAGTTTTTGATAACGTATTAGGAGGGGATATTAGAAATTCATCTCCTAAATGAAGAATTAAAGTACGTAATAGATAGGTAGTGGATTGATTATAATCTGAGTGTAAAATATACACGTTACCAACTGTATGAATATTATTTGTATTTCTACTTTTTGTCGTTAACTTTTCGCTCGGTGTATATAATGTATGAGCGAAACATATACAAAAGCCACAATTTTGGATTACATTATTTGTGGAAAGTACTTTCATAAAAATCTACAGTGGTTGTCTTGTGACGCCATGGAATTTAGTCTTCTTAAAATAAATCGTAGATTGAGTTTGAGGCCTAATAAAGGGCACATTAGCTAATAACGTATCATTTCACAGAAAAAAAATATGTTGCCGCCTTTATTCTTATGAAATGGAAACATAATATTATTTTCAAATATAGCTGTGTACTTTATTCAAGTATGGAAGTGAAGCGCGTATAATCTCGCGTAACCAAGTAAACCGTTGAGCGTTGCGTAAACCAAGGATTCCCAAACTATTTTGGCAGGTTCCTTTTTCTAAAATAAACTTGTACCCGGAACCCCGTAGCCAAAGTACTTTCAAATTCCTATCTCTAGTTTTTTCTTATTGGTATAAATTACTCATCAATTTTAAAACTTTACGTGTGTTTAGCTGTCGGGCCCAAAGGGACCGCTAGGTGTCAATATCGACTTTTGGGAATCCCCGGTGTAGACCTTAAAAGATCTACAAAATTACGGAAAGACGGTGGCGATGCGAAATTAATAAATGACCGTATAGCATGTGAAGCCGTCTTGGTAATAAACCCTGTCTGTGACCTTACGGTCGTTTGTTTTAAGCGTCACTCGCTTGGAGGAGACGCGGGCGTCAGCGTTATGCGTTTAGCGTCAAAAACAAATGTATAGGCTCGATCTTGAAGTCCACTACAATGGAGTACGTAAGTTTCTCCAGTTGGGAGCGAGTTGGCGATGCCCATCTGTTTGACATAAAATGGGTATCAACCATTTCTTTCTATAGAGAGCAATCTTAACTGGGTGCTGACGACATGTTCAGGTAATTCATGAAAATAAATTCATGAAATAATATAAACCCGAGTATAATATAAACCCAAATATAAAAATAAGGCAACGTCGCTTTTTAACTAAATTATAATAATTTAGTTAAAAAGGCATTTTGTAAAACTGGGTTACGAAAATGTGCAGCCAAAATCTACGCCTTTTTCTTTTGCTAAGACACTTCTGTGCAGACCTAAAATCATTATTGCATTGGACACGGGAGTCAACGGCCTCTTCAGTAATTATGAACCAAAGGACTGTTGATGTTAAGTCTGTTTTAGTACATTATGTTGCTGCTCTTTTCGTTCTGTAGTACTTTTATTATGAATATTTTATTTTAAGCAGGCGTTCCATTTTTTAGCTAGTAAGTTATAGTTTCTATTATTTTGGTTAGTAAGACAGAAACAACGCATTTGTTTTTTTAATGTATAATTGTCTTCTTTTATTATTAAATTTATTATAATAGGTTTATATCAAGTTCATGTTTTGTAGATTATAACAATTTTATATTATATTTAATGTGGGCTATTATTTGAGCACACGGTTTACAGCGTTAGGAATGTATGAAATTTATTGTGGTAACAAACATATGACATATTAAAATTATAAATAACTATAACATATTTGTACCAAATTAATATAAGCGTAGTGATAATGTAAGGTTGTCATTGCTTAATTAATGTAAACAATTCTTATGTGCCCTAAAATATTGAAGACATTGTAAAGCATTTGTCAATATTTAAAATTAAAAACATACATATGTTTCATAACATTTTGACTAGAAAACATTATATATTTTTTAGTAATTATGAACTATTTTAATTTATCGTCAATGAAATTAAGTGTACTTCTAGTTTTATCCCGTGGTTAAATTAATTAATAATAAATTAGTTGCGGTGGATATATTTGGCAATGTAGAGTTTTTTTTTTAATGAGTTTATGATTTTTTTAAACAAGTCAAGGGAGGCAGATATTAATGTGACACTTTTGTAAATATGTACATATAATAAAAATGCAATATAACAAATTGTGAATCACTAATATCGTTTTTCAGTATTTGCCACATACTTCTTTGTTTGATATGTTTTTTAAATATTTTCATATGTAAAAATATTTGTTTACTGATGTTTAATAAGGAGGTATCACGCCAAAAATAATGCACTTACATTTGAAAATCTATTGAAAAGTTTTTGTTTGTCTGAATAGTATTGGATAATGAAGAGTTATTTAAAAGTATAGGGAATTACTGTACCCTAATTGTTTGTTATTTCACTATTTTTATATAACGCTTATTTTGAACAAATTAATTAAAGTGGATAGACATAGAAATGGTCTTTATCACTAGGTCACAAATATTTTTACATAAATGAGGCTACCTTTTCACTAAGCCGTAAGCGTGGCAGTAGCAGCGCGGCTGTCGCGCTGTTCCTAGGCGGCAAATTTTGATAATAAAAAGAGCCGCGCGACAATCGCGCGACACGCGATTGTCATATCAGACGGTAGCGCGTGCGACCAGTGGGTTGCTGCAGTTGCGCGGCTGACGCGCTGCTGCCGCACCACTTGCGACTTGATGTAAAAGCGCTCTAACGTATAATTTTACAACTAATAATATGAAATCTTATATTAATGTATTGATGACTTTATTAGGATGTGTGAAATTTTGAGATTAGCTGTGTTATATAGGTACAATAAAGACTAGAAGATGCTGTGACTAGTGGGTGTGCCCTATCAGCAGTCTAAAATTATTATTATTATTATTTATAAAACAGCGCAACAACAAAACTAGCTCTAGCCTTGGCTCTAAACTATCTACTTCGTCAGTATAATGTGCCCGAAAGTTCTGCACAATTTGCAAAGATATTTCAAGTCGAGCTTTGTAAATTATCACACAAGCATTGATCTTTCAAAGTGCTCCACGTAAAATTAAATTATAGACAACGTCTAGCAAAGGTTAAACGTTTTATTTTCTTGAGTGTTTCTTTAAAATGTTTCTATTTCCAAACTACAATCAATTTATGTATTAATGTTTTTCGGTATTACCTTGCGTTCCTTCATTTGATGCTGCTTGACAAATTTCTTGAAAAATGATTACTTTTTTGTTGTTATTATAAAAGTAATTAATAAAATTAAGGTCTTTTTTACGATTCAGACAATCTATTTTTTTTAATAAAAATATACCAAAAGACAGGTTTTTTATTTCAAATATTTTTATAATTAAATTTATTCTTTAGCGTGTGGCGTGTAATGCGATGATATTGAAGTGATGTACTCTTTGAAAGGGTTAGATTAAAATCATATTTTTTATTATTTTAGCGTTATTCATTTAAAAGATAAAAATAAAGATTTTGTTTTTGGCTATTGTATAAAATTAGCGTTTTTCTATTGTGTTTTTATTCATGCAAAGCCACAATATTTCAAACCGTTTATAATTGCCTTTTTTATAGGCAGAAAGTAATGCATCTGTTTTAATATTCTATATTTTGTCGTTTACTCCGATTTTTGTTTATTTGATGAACTCTCTAAAGTTCCCGTGTTTCGCTACATAAGAAAAAAATAGATTTTACTCGTTAACCCTTGGAGGTACGTTAAAAGTGATAAGGAGCTTTCGAAAACAAAATGTTATCCTTGTATATGCGATTGCATTGCAAAAAATTGCTAATTTTGATTAAGTTAGCAATTTTTTGCGTTTTTAATTTAAATGGAAACCTGGAAGTCTGAAACCAAAGGTGTAGTAACTTTACTAAAATAGTCGCCATCTTTAAATAGCGAAAATTATCGAAATCGGAAATAGCTTATAGACTGGTCACTTAAATAAGTTACATCCATGCAAAATTTCATGTAAATCGTTTCATTTCCCACACTACTTCATTTTTATATTACCCGTGCTATTACAAATCTTACTACCAGTAGTAGGTAACAAAGGTAATTTTAATACCGTTGTTATATCAGTCGCACCTTACGAGAGTCAAGGGATGCTGTAGTCGTATTTCTGCTGCCGGAGCTACATGAATCATAAACAATCCTAACTCATCCTATATAAAACGCTACAGCTAATCCTAACGCTAAGTTATAACAAAGGCAGCACTTGCATCATCAGGGTTAAAGTCTTCAAATTTTCTTTATAATTATATCTGCCCTGAACAGCGTATGTACATGGGAACCGATATTATGAAATGTAAGGAATTCGAATTTTATTTCGAAAGATGATCGAGGGTTGACCTTTTTTTTGCTTGTCAAATTGCACCAAACGTTGTCATTTACTGTAATTTTGTTCAAAATACAGTATTTTTAATACGAAACACTGTAATTTTATAATCTCGATCTGAAAGCACTGACACTGAGTGACATTGACATTCAGATAATTAACATGTCAGTGATGTCAGATAACATTGTTGATATGCTATAGGGTTAGTTAATTAATGATTTTTGTGTATGTATTGTATTATTGTAATAAATCGTATGATTTAATGTGATGTTAATTTAAATATTAATATATTACTACTATCAATAGCATAGCATAGCATAATAGCATTTTATCGACTTACCGGGTTGTCGGCTAAGAACCCGATAATACTCGGTATTTATGATAGGTGTCCACAAAATATTTCTGTTTGCTTTTACGTAATAGGTTAGAAGCAAATTTTTTACAAATTCAATGATTATTACGCGGTCTATAAATGTATTTGGCAAACCATGTCTACATACTTACGTAATACGATGTAGGCTTCTTTCATCAAAGCCTACATCATCAGAAGTACTGACTGCATATTTGATGCAGTGTAAAGAACCGCCTTGGACATCATATTTTGTTAAGGTAATATCAATAGTGTTGTGGATTTGAATATCATGACCTCTTTTCTTTCTGTAGCACTAGTATGAGTTTATTATGTTCCCTTAAAATACAATCATTTCTTATGTTTTCGTGCAAAAACAAACAATATTTGTTTCGAGGAAACAAGATAAATTCTCGTTAAGGGCACTATGGAAGGTCACCACCTGTGACATCCACACTAGTCACCACTAATGGACAGAGTTTAGATGTACAGCAGCGTCTTTATGTAACATGACCACTCTGTGGTCACCAATATTCATGCTAGGTACAGTAGCTATTAGCAAAACCCCCATTATTGGAGGCCTATGTCTAGCAGTGAATCTCAAAGGATTCATGGAATACCAACTTCAAGTATTTCTGAAATGGATTTATGTTATTATTACTTATTCATAGTTTGAAGTGTTTATTTCTAGTTCACCTTAGAGAACTTTGCATTATAGAATGCTAGGCATGTTGTTTTTCTTACTATGTTTTCTAATATAAAGATACCTTGGAAACTAAGATGCCTGGGATTTGAACCTGAGCTCATAGTGTGAGAGGCCAAATTTAAACCACTAGTCTATTACTTCTTTTTAAAAACTGGATTATATTTTATAATAATATAATATTTACTTACTTTTAAATGATGACTCTTGTGAAATACTTTTTTCTGCAAAATTATGTATGAATTTAATCTAAAAAACTTACTTTGCAACTTTTTTCAGTACAGTAGTGTAAAGGATGACCAGTTTGGTATGTCGAATTTTAATTGGAAAGTTGGGAGCAGCAACTATCAGATCCTTAGAACTGGCTGCTTTCCATACATAAAGTATCACTGTTCCAGGAAGCAAGCAGAAGACTTAGATGTGTCAGATAAGTTTATGAGAGCTATCAAGATTGTTAATTTAGGTTTGTACATTTTTTAGCCTTTATACATTAACACTTATAAGTATTTCAGCTAGGATTTATTATTTGAATATCTCATTGAATGTCCCATTGAATTTGCTTTCTGGAACAAACAAAACTAAGTATCGTTTAATGAAATTGTGTATTGACATTTATCTTTTTTTTCTAATAAGACATTTAACCTGGCTCATATTTAAATTGCATTGCATTTAAATTAAATTTTAATTTAAATTGCAGATTCTATCTCGTAGATGCACACCTCCTGTTTTTAATTCCACCAAAAGTTTTTATTTAAGATGTTCTAAAAGGTCAATTCATTTTTATGTAATAATTTATTTTCTAACATTTTATTAGTTTCTTAGATAACTTTGTTATTCGGAATATATTTTTCTTTCAGGTATTCCGTGTTTATTATATGGTCTGGCAGCCACAATGCTAATAAGACATACGGAAATTGTGCATACAACCAAAGGATCAGTAACTATATACTTTCTTTTGCCAGAAGACAAGGGATCAACGTATTAAAATCAATAATCAATAATTAGGAAATTTGTAAATAAATTTGTTTATAGAATTATATTTTTTTATCAATACTTCCATACTCATATAACTAATGTGAAAGTAACTCTGCTTTGTTTTTACAAACTGCTTAACCATGTATTTTGTTGTGTTTATTTTAGTTATTTCAATTTTTTGTAACATTAATGTTAATGTTATGACACTGTGTTAAAAGAAGTTTTATTTGGGCTCTTACATTGGTAAAGGTATGTAGTTATAAATCAAAGGCTAGGAAACGTTCACTTAAATAGTTTATTCTATGGCCCTTCCAACATTAGTGTTGAACTTTAAAAACAAGTTCATGTGTCCCTTCCTATAAGGCCACGAAATTTACGCTCAACATTAACGTAGTGTCAAGCGTAAGTTTCGTGGCCGTCGGGTAAAAGATACGTCAAAATAATGTAGCAGTGAAATATAGTTCTTAAAGGTGTGTGAATTCTACCAATTCGCACTTGGTCACGCGGTGGACTATAGCCTCAAACTCTCTCAATCTGAGAGAAGATCCCGTGCCAGCAGTGGCACAATAATGGGTTGACGGATACTCGTTACTGTGATAAGCGGGCGAAGCCGCCGTAAAAATGTATACTGAGCAATATATAATGAGATGGTGTGTGTCTGTGTGTATTAAATCATGCAAGAACCACTGGTCCAATTTACGTGAAATTTTGCATGCATGTAGCTTATTTAGCTAATCAATCTATAAGCTACTTTTGACTTCGAAGTTTTTTGCTATTTAATGATAGCGACTATTTTAGTGACGTCACTACAACCGTTGGTTTCAGACTTACATATTTCCATAGTAATTAAAAAAGGAACTCAAAAAAAGAAAACTTTTGACGGCATATACGAGGTTAACATTTTTTTGTCCGGAAGGTCCTTATCTCTTATCATGTCCAACGGTTTGCGAGTAAAACCTATTTTTTTTACGTAGCGAAACACGGATACTTAGTATAATTATAAAGACGTGTATTTAAAAACCAAAAGTAACTAAAACGACCTACCATAATATAAAATATAAAAGTAACATATAACATAACCTGTTTCTTTTGGAAAGTCGGTTAAAAATTCATTCATATCAGCAAAAAATATTGTTTAATTGGCAGTAATAATTTCTGTATCAGCATTATTACTATGAATAATCAGTTTTATTCATTGTAATCACGTGCGTCATCGTTATTATTAGAAATTGTAGAAACTACAGTAAAGTTTAAAAATTAATAATCTAACTAATAATTTTCTTTTTTATGTATGGAAGTAGCAAACGAGCATACAACTCACCTAATGACAAGTGGCTACTGCCGCCCATGGATATGTATAATTAACCGTAGGTAAGATCAAAGGCTCACCTAAGGTTAGCCAGACGCGTCGCTACCCCCAAGGACTAAGATGGAATGCCTTGGAAATGTATGCCTTCCTTACCACACCTTTCAGACCAGAATACAGCAGCACATAATACTGTTATTAGGCAGAAGTAGGTGGTGCTTCCGGAGTCGAAAAGAGTTCTTCCATCTTCATGCGATAGATGTGATGGTCACTGCCGACCATTAACGTCATCAGAGTTTTTTTACATAATAACAGCATTTTGTGTGTGTTATGATCTGGAGGGTGTGGTAAGGGAGATAAACTTATACGAGGCGTTTCAACTGAGTCCTCAGGGGTAACTGTGGGTACCTCAGGTAAAACTGATCTGAGTGGTCATTTACCATCAGGGATGCCTGCTAGTTTGCCACTTAGTTACAGTAGATACAGGCGCTGTTTTAATTTTTATACCCAATGTATTTCGTAGAATGCTACGAATTGAAAAAATCTAATGATAATGTAACAATCCGTCTAGTTGTTTGGACTGTAGCACGTGCCAAAAAACATACAGACCTTCTGACGCAGTCGGGTAAAAAGAGTGCTTTTATCCGATCAGTGCTTTTGTCAGTTGCAGAAGTGCTTTTATCATATTTTTTTTTATTTTAATAATGATTATTATTAAAATAAAAAAAAATATTATGATAATTATTAAAATAAATAATGATTTATTTTGATAATTATTAAAATAAATAATGATTTATTTTAATAATTATCATATTTTAATAATGACATTTTGATTTGATTAATCAAATAGTTTTAAAACATTAAATTTTGATTGATAATTTATATCTTAAACTTTCTAAGTCAATAGTAATTCATATTACACACGTCTCATAGCACACCCCTCTTGCGTTCCTAGATAGGAATGCCGTTAATGCCGTTAATCTCCACAACTTAGAGAATTCTGAGAATCCTTTTAGATTTCCACCCTAATTTATCACTACCTGCTTATACGTCGCTTAAAGTTAGTAGATAAATGCCGTAAATTCTTTGAGTACGGTTTCTAATTGAGTCTAGTAAATAGGTCGATTTATAGAGGCATTGCATTGCATTGATGAGTCGCGTGGCGGAGCGGTCACCGGTCTGCCGCGCAGTGGATTCCTGGTTCGATTCCCAGCCAGACAGACATCTGTATGATGAATTTAGATTTCTGTTCTGGGTCTGGGTGTTTGTGTATTCGTCTTTGTGTGTCCATGGCACCCGCGACATGGGAGAAAATCCTAGTGAGGGGCTTAGTAGTATTAATTTCTAATACGTATACTCCTGAGTTATCAGTAACGTGCCTGGGATTTGACTGGTGGGCGACTTAAACTAATACTCTTCGATAAGCTTATAAGCAGCTAAAACAATCTTCGTAATATCTAGTAAAATAAACGAAGATGAAATTTATAAATGGTCTGTAATATATTGCTGAAGAGACGATAGAGTAGGGCACTAGGGTAGACAAACAAATTATTATAAAAACAAACTGCTAAAATTGAAATTAATAGTTGAATTTTTTGTTTTTGTAGTAATATATTAAATTTAACGCTTTTTATGAGTTTTCTTCGAAATAGTTACATTATACCATAGTAGTCGTTTTGTAATATATGTTTTTTTCGAAATGGTTTAAATTTAATTTTTGTAGTGATATATTAAATTTAACATTTTTCATGATTTTTCTTCGAAATAGTTACATTATATTATAGTCGTCGTTTTGTTATATATGTTTTTTTTAGAAATGGTCTAAATTTTTGTTTTTGTAGTAATATATTAAATTTAACCCTTTTTATGAGTTTTCTTTGAAATAGTACATACATTGTACGAGAACATTATATTATAGTAGTCGTTTTGTAATATATGTTTTTTTCGAAATGGTCTAAATTTTTGTTTTTGTAGTAATATATTAAATTTAACGCTTTTTATGAGTTTTCTTTGAAATAGTACATACATAGCACGAGAACATTATATTATAGTAGTCGTTTTGTAATATATGTTTTTTCGAAATAGGTCAATTTATTAACATTTACTTGATACTCATATTTTCATGACAGTATTAAGTCGTCTCTTCTCACTTTTTTCCCGTTTGCAGGCGCCACTATTAATAATTGATTGAATGAATCAAGGTTACTCTTTTCAATTATGATCCAACAGTAAAAAAAATACCACATGTCAAGGAGAAAAGATTTTGGGACATGTATTTGCTGATATTCGTCGTAGCGCGTGATTGAAACTTTTAATGGTAGATATATTTACATAAAGCTCGTGAAATTACACAGTTATTTAATATAATTCCCAGTTGTATTGACCTAGCATTTATGTATGTGATTGAAGTCGCATGAGGACCTATGAACTGTAAAATTGGAGCTGTTGTGTAGTCTTTTTTTTCGAAAATTATTATATCCATGTAACTGGATCGAAATATGGTCAAAAAGAAAATTAAAAATTACATATCGTGAGTACCCGTAACATATTAAAATGTATCAATTCCGCGATGATATTGGTCCAAAATCATATAAGAAAATATTTTAACTAACAATTTGTAAGTGTCCCTGTAGGCCTATGCAAAATAAAGATATTTCAATTCATTTCATTAATAACATTTGCATTTATAAAATTAGTAACATATGTAATACTGCAAATATTGCAGCATTTTTAGTTTCAGCTCCACTCTTTTCAATCATTACGTGGTGTATATGTATAGCCAATAACCTTGCTCGATAAATTGACTATTGAACACAAAAATATTTTTTCAATTCGAACCAGTAGTTCCT
>DWLI01004175.1:0-11087 GCA_018249915.1 Cecropterus dorantes dorantes
TTAAATTTTCACTTGGCTAGTTTTTACGTATATGTATTCTTACTTTTACTGTATTTATATATGAAATTGATGTTTTTTGTATAATAACCGGCTAAGTGCGAGTCGGACTCGCACACTAAGAGTTACTATTATCTATAAGAAACGGCAAAAAAATATGTTTTTTTTTTTTGTATGGGAGCCCCCCTTAGATATTTATTTTATTCTGTTTTTAGTTTTATTTATTTTATTCTGTATTTATTTAATTTGTTCTTATAGCGGCAACAGACATACATCATGTGTGAACATATCAACTGTTTAGTTTTTTCAGTTCATGACATACGGCCTACTGACAGACAGACGGACGGACGGACGGACGAACGGACTGCGAAGTCTTAGCAATAGAGTTTTATTTTTACCCTTTGGGAACCCTAAAAATGTAGATAAAGTTTACGGACTTAGTCTTGCAGTCTGGCAGATGTGTGCAGTGTGGAACATCGTTCACAGCTGCCAGGCGTCCCGTGACGACTATTTTTTCTTATATCTATATTTTTGTTATTTTTTGGAGTTTACTTCTTAAGAATCAATTTTCATGTAAAGCGCCCGGTATGAGAAAAATATGAGGAGTCAAATATAGTGATCGAATGACCTCGTTACGTTTTTGGTGCGCAACCTATTATGCGCACCTTTCCCTTTCTGTTATTGTAAGTATTAAGACGTGCATAAGGTATGCTGAAAAGCGGTTTATAATAATTAAAATATAGGTGTAACTCGTTCGAATTCGATGGCTCGTCTATAGATATTATTTTTGACTTTTCAAATGATTGCTCAAAAATCTTTACAGCGTTGCCGGATTTTTAAATTTTAGTTCATTTTTGTTGCGCCTGCTTGGGCAATCGCACTTAAGGAGTAATCTACAGTAGTGCGTCAGAGCTGACACACACATTTTTTTACGTTTTTGCCCGTCATTGCAAAGTACATTGCAAGTTATGACCGAAAGCGGAAACGTGCAACGCATCTACTTTTCTATGATTAGTGAAAACGTAAAATACAATGATTGCTTTGAGAATACGTAATTAAGTAAGTACTAAGGGCACTGTTTCGGAGATCAGAATGTGTGAACAAAGAAACATATAACTTATAAAGATATATTATATATAGGTAAATTACACGTAATGATTATGTAGGTATTAATAAACCAATTACCACATTATATTCATAAAATATCGTTCCTTTTCGGCAAAGTCATTTATATTACTTATAAGAAATAACAAATTGTATTTGTTAGAACAATCAAGCTATAGTGCTGGTTTTAAAGGTTTATGAATAAGAGGCAATTAGGGGAAATTTAAACCGTAGAATTGAAGTTGTTCGTGGACTACACTCCTGTAATATTAATGACGGATGAATAATAAATCCTACAGAGTTAAGATTATCTAATCAATAAGTTTGCACGAACGTTAATCCGTACAACACGACGCCCCGCGTGGCGGAGCGGTGATCATACCGGTCTGACGCGCAGTGGGGTTCTGGGTTCGATTCCCGGCAGACCGACATCTGAATGATGAATTTTTTGATTTCTGTTCTGGGTCTGGGTGTTTGTGTATTCGTTTTTGTGTGTCCATGGTACCTGCGACACAGGAGAAAATCCTAGTGCGGGACTATGAGTGTAGAAAGCGTGAAAGCGTGTACAACAGGCCCTCCCTATACTCATTCAGTTAAAGTAGTGTCTCGCTGTTAGAAAAATATATTGACACACATTTTTTTCTTAATTTTAGGAAGATAGTCTAGTGCAAATCTGCAACTTGTAGCCTACGATTTTCTATTTATAGCATATGGACCCCGTGAATCGTAAAACCGTTTTTTTTTTCGTTATTTTTTCTGAATGACATTATTATTTCGCCGTTAAATTTTCTAAAAGACTTTGTTTTTCATCGTCAAATTTTAGAGAGAAACTCCAAATGAGGCCCTAGGTGGCTACTATCTAGCCCGCGTTACCAAATGTTGCCAACCGCTGGTCTAATGGTATATTATTCTACCTAAACGTGGTTTGACATTAAATCACATACATGCAGGATTTCCAATACATGATTTTCGTATATTAAATGCGTCTAAAAATTAAATCACATGCTTTAAAGGTGAAAACTTCACTGAGAATCTTGTTACAAAAGTTCACATAGCTATGTGAATCCCAATCTTCCCAACGTGAAATAAGATTTTAATCCTTCTCAATCTAAAAGGAAATTAGTTAATTTCATCTAGTAATCACAACCCTTCGTAGTTTAACTACGAAGGCATTAATTTTCCACCTATTACTCCCTAATCCTATTTAAATTAACTATAGTGTTAGGCGCTCTTGTGTTCTAGATTATCTTAACAAAACCCCGGCCGGGGATTAGTTAGAGATATCCACACGTTAATGACTATGTACCAAATGAAATGCCTACTCGTACGCTTTAATATACTGGTAAGAACATTTTTCATGTAACAATATCATACTAAGTGTAGTCCCGCAACTGTTAGTTTTACGAAGCGACGTAATATACCGTATCAATTACCAGACGACAGTGAACGGCAGGTGTCCGGGCCGGCAATTTGCGCCGCGCCCGGATCCACAGTTTAGTTAGACGTTTTGGTACAACATACAAAACTATTCTTTTTATAGAGGTGTTACTAACGAGCGTTCTGTCCACCATATATTGAGTGGTAAGTGAAACCTGAAACAGTGTTATTTAAACTCGTGTGATTCGATACGCTAGCTGTACCACGAGGGTTCGCCCGCTACTACATAAGAAAAAAAACAAACATAGCGTGGTGTTATATAGCCTATAGTCTTCCTTAATAAATGGACTATTCAACATAAAAATATATTTTCAAATCGAACCAGTAGTTCAACCAAACAAACTCATCAGATATATAATGTAAATATATATTTTTATAGGAGTGTTACTAACAATCATTCAGACCACCGCATATTGAATGGTCACTGAAACCTAAAATGGGATCTATGCAAAGTTGTGTGCATAGATACATTTGAGCAAAATGCATTCGATGTCTATCTTCAAACTACAAAATCTACTTGTAATTTCAACAATAATATTTCTGATCTTTACATAAGTAAACGCAAAAGTGTACGATAATTTAACTTTCATTTTTTTTTGGTTTTGACAAATGATTCATAACGTTCATACTTCATAGAGCCCGTCCGACACAGACGTCCGTAAACCAGAGTAAATGCCTGAAATTACGAACGAAAATGTAGATGTCTTACGTACAGAGTAGACATCTAGACCAGGGACTCCCAAAGTAGTCAATACCTTTGAGACCCGACAACAGAATAAACAAAATGTTTTGAAATTCGTAAGTATTTTGGATCATTCGGAAAAAGATTAAGAGTATTTTTACAGTAATTTGGCTATGGAAGTTTGGGGTTGCCCAAAATAGTATGCGATTCCATGTTCTTGACTATACTGCAACTATAAGATGGCAATGGGATAAAGGAACTACGACCATAACTACATCTGTGATCTACGCAAATCGTGCCGTGTGGTGCAGGTCATGATTAGCACGTCCTCTCTTTCAGTGGTAGGAGGCAAGTAAGGAACAAAATTCAAAATATGAGCAGCAGTCTCTGTATCATCAACTCGTGCACGTACGAGCAGGCGTGGTGATTGGCAAAACCCCCAATAACGAAGGCCTGTACAGAAGTGGTTTTCAAACGGCTGATGTATGGATAAAACATTGAATACTGTTCCAATTAACCAATTAACAGGACGACAGGTGTCCCGCCCGGAACTATTTGCATTTTGCGTCGCAACTAGGACAAGAGATTAAGCCGAGAGACGCTTTGAATTCCGTAGGTGTACATAACTATAAACGTGAATTCGTGAGGGATATTGCGAATTACCCTTTGGTACCATAAACTGTAACTAGACGCGTGGTTGGACATAATCCGGAATTAATCTACAAAGCAAATGTAACAGTAGGTCAACAATTAAAGCATAGGACAATTTTCATCTTTAACACTTATCGGTCGAAAAATACTTGTCTTTTAACTCTTTAAATATAATCTAAAAAAACGATTACATCCTTTAAGTAAACAAAATTGACGTTTGTCTGTAAGTTTATTTAAACTTTCTCTAATTTATATTATAACTTACCAAACTTAATATAAAGTCCATATTCATCTGTTTTTTATTTGTCTATGCTTTAGAAATAGCTTACTTGACCTTACTTATAGGGAAAACTACTTAAAAAATGGGTTTAAGATTTTATAATATTGTACAAGATTGAACGCAGCGCGCCGATTTACTTTCTTTCTTTAGTGTAGCATCATTTATCTTACATTTAATCCACTTATTTTCAAAGGATTACGGACTGGGAATACCCAGAAATATTTTAAAGATTGAAACATTAATAAGCAAACTCATTCTAATGCTGCATTAACATGACTGACGTTTTATAATGACCATTGCCTTAAAAAAATATCCTACCCCTTCCGGTATCTTGTTAAAACAACAACATGATGGATAAACTCGCGTTTTATAATAATAAATATACTGTTTCATTTTGGACTTCATATCATAAAAATATCGAGCTAAGTGTCGCCTCAAACAATATTAAATTGTTAAAAATATGTGTTACACAAATTTTCATCCTCTACTTAATATCATCAACGTCATGAAACTATTTTATGTTATCACGTATTATATCGTATGTTGCTTTTTGATACGTCAATATACGCGCGTTATCTATTAGCGCTTCTTCACACTAGCACTTTTTCAACGCATATGTCGCGATAACGCGGCGTACACGCACTAGTGCAGCGTCATATACAGCCATGTCCATTCACTGTACTCCAGCGCCCGCTACATTGTTTAGAGAAATTGTTGTAAATAATACTTAGAACTTTCTGTTCTAAGTATTATTTACAACAATTTCTCAAACATACATTTTGGCATTGAAAAGCAAAATTGCATTTTTATATGCTTACAGCAAAGCACATAATAGTTTCTTTCACCTCATTGCAAAATCTATGATGGGTCTCATAGCCTTTTACATTAACTTTTTATGATACCTAATACCAAACTATGATGACTGCAGACACTGCGTTAACGTACGAATTGCGAAATGTCAATGTTTGAAAAAAATCAAACGGGTGGCACTCCGGGAGCGATATTTTGGAATAGTTGAGAATAATTTGTTTTGTTATCGGAATAAAAGTACTATCATATATGTGGTATAATCATATATTAATTTATTGTGCTATCATACACGAACATGGCAATGTTTATATGACATTAAAAATGTAACACTTCAGAACTTAACACACGCACATTCGCGCAAGCGATCTCGCTCCGTCTTACAAATTTTCGATCAGGACGCTTGACCCTGACGCGAGTTTAGCATATTTTACCCATCAGAAAAAGTGCACTACACCGCTAAAGAAGTTTTCACTTAAGAAATTGTACATGACGCACTAGTGTCGCGTGAACGCCGCGTTGTCGCTGCTTGTGCGCTGCGTGTATGTCAATCGAGAACCTACGCTAGGAAAACGCTAGTATGAAAGATTTATTAGCCGTGCCATAAGTTTAATTATGTAGCGAGGAGAAGACTTAGATACTAATAAATGATTGATAAAATAGGTAGGCACAACATATAGTTACGAATGGCCATTCTAATGCCATTGTTTCCTATGAAACCTGATCCGAATCCTACACAAACAAAAATATAACCCTTTTCCTTTGGGAAGTCGGTTGATATGAAGATACACTGCCCTTTAATATAAATGATACCTCGGAAATCTACAAGACAAATATTTTCATTCTATTACGCCCCATAAAATATTTTATAGCCTTAATGGACGTCCAGTTATTCCGCAATGATTTCTTTTACGTGTAGCCGTTTCACATTTATGCACTCGAGATATCTCCACTGTTATTAAATATAATGGATCCATTATGGACCCTTATTTCAGATATTACAGAATGTTGTAAAATTCTCGAGAGTCATTCCAAATGTCCTGTAGTGTAAAACAGATAGACAGAAAATATTATATCAAATGTCTTGATTCCTTTAGGTACATATTCTCTTTGCTACGCGTCAGGCTGTCGGCGATATTTGAATAATAAAAAGACGATTCTATAAACCGTTGAAAATTGAATGTTAACGATATGGATATTTATGTGCATATTCCAAGTTAATTTAAATTTTCTTTTTCAGAGCCGTGAATAAGGCAGTATAGTTTTATTCCAAGCTAAACGTTACAAAAACTGAAATGCAGAGTCATTCCGTTCACAATAAACATTGTGGAAAACAATAACGTCGCTCGGAAATGCTGCCGTCAGAATTCTGCTAAGTTTTATTGCCTGCGGTAAGAAGCTTGAAAACAAAATCGTTTTGTGGGTTGTTAAGCGCAAATTAAAAATGTCAGCAACATTAACAAGTTAGCGACGTTAATTGACCATTATAATTTTTATTAACGTTCTTAATTATGATGAAGTTTGGTACAATTTGTTGATAGAATTGTTGGGTATATAAAGTTATATTTTTAATGCAATACTTATTTACGATTAAAATCTCTTAAAAATCGATTTTACCTTAAGATACAAACTCTGAAGGCGAGTAATGAAAATTTTTCAAAGGACGGTCTCCCACCAGGCTAATCTTGCTTATAGGACCCCTGTACGAATTGGTGGTTCTAGCGTGGTTCAAAAATAGCAGTAACGCCATCTCTAGACGATTTTAAAGAGAGAAAAAAGAAATTCATAAAAAAATCATGTACCTTCCGAAAATAACACCCTAAATTCATTTTCATTTAGTTTTTTAGAGGATTCCTTGTACCTTTAATATATATATAAATTATTCGGGTTTAATATTGGAGCCGAGTCTATTACACTACAAAGTGATGTCACAAATTACAGCGACATTCATTTCCGCTCGAAGCAAACAATGTAGCAGAAAACAACGATTTTCACAGGAAACTGAACATTTTCTAAACGGTGGTAGTAGTTATTTTTATTGTTAGTATTTGTTTAGGACCTACATCTTTCTAAGCGTAAATCCCTTTCCTATCCCAACTATCGAACTTTAACACGTTGATGACCACCACAATAATGATTAGACGAGTATTTAAGCTGTTGATTGTTTTTATATAGTTATAAGTTACAGATAGTTCTTAAACCTATTGATCCCAATAAATTACAACCAATCCGTAGTATTATAAGATTTTATGCCTTTTAAGTGCGAGTGTATATCAATTAGCCTACATGAATATAAAATAATAGTGCCTTGTAATAATAAAAGACTAACCGAAAGGGCTAATCAAGCATCCAGCGCCGACTAACCTTCTTAAGACGCGGCCAACTTACTCGTGTGGTGGTGGAACATCTATTCTACTTGTTTTTTTTACAGTTATCTATGAGCAGCAGTGACCACTAACTAGACTGCAGGCTCATTTTGATATAAAAACGGTATAAAACAAATCCTTGCTCCGCCAACGAGTTCGTCGTGATGTCTTCCTTCAAAGTTAGTACAAATTATAGCTACATTCTTATATATAACCTCGTACCTAGTACTAAATATAAGTAATAGATTATGAACTGCCATCCATGTTTGGACTGGAAAAAACTTATATAAAAGACCAAATAATTCTACTTTATATCACCATAACGATGAAATAAGTCACGCCTTAAAAGCGATTATTGAAATTGACCAAAAGTAGATACATGATTAAAGCAACGTTTTTAATGTATACGACAAATTGTGATGAGATATTCTTACACGTTTTCATTTTGTCACAACGTAGTTAAGGTCACAGTAGTTCAAAGTAACGATAAATCAAATTGTCCAAAATAGAAAAATGCTTAACGTTGCCATCGACAACACTTAGGTAATGTAGCATTACCTAAGTGTTGTCCATGGACATCCCTAGCTAATTTCATATAGGACATTTCATAAGCAACTGATAATCACTTGAAGTCAATTGACATTTCATATTCACCCATAGATATGCTTTGCTACTCTCGAGGACTAAGATGGGCGCCTCATATATATACTATATGAACAAACAACCACACCCTTCCATCCAAATACAATTGCTTCATACTAGAAATGAGTGTGACGGTCGAACCATATTATTTCTACCACCTGGCAATCAAATCAGTTTAAAATAAACCGTAGCTTACCTAACATCAGACGCAATTTATTTCTACGATCTCATAAAATCAGACAATCAAACAAATTTTATAACTCTATGAGGAAATTCAATAAAGATGAAACCTTTCATGTTGGTTTAAATCTTCCTGTTTCGGCGTTTGATCGTGTAGCAATTTCCGAACCATTAAATTTCATTATTGACTGAAAGTGTACATTATTATACACATAGTAAACCACTATACAGCATCACTTCCAAAAACCGATAAGAAATAACGCAACAAAAATAAGGGAGAATGAGAGTGAGAGAGAGAGAAATGGGTGTCAGGGTGGAGTAAGACTTCTACCGCCTTGTGCTATGTGGTGATCTTGAAACACGTCACTCCCTTTATTCCCGTGACTGTAGTAAGAGAGACTAAGACGATCCAGAGTCATCAGCATCTATCTGTGTATCACCAACAACTCCTACGGTTACACGCATGCCACGTTTTTTTTAATTACGAAGTAGCAAACGAGCATGCAGTTCACCTGATGGTAAGTGACAATTGCCGCCCATGGGCATCTGTAAGCAACTTCATTTAGAACAGAGTTTCTAATCTAAAGTCGATCACAAATGCGTTACGTTTCAGAAGACTATGATGGTCGCCTCATATATAAGTGAGCTGGCAACCACACCCTTCCAACGAAACGCAAAAACTGCTTTTTTTATGTGTGTACCAAACGATAAGGCAGACGGACTATCTGACGGAAAGTAGTCACCGTCGCCTATGGACATTCGCAACTGGAAACGCCTATGGAAATTCGCCAGGTGAGTCGCCAGTGCATCGCCGGAGGAAGGACAGCTCTTTTTGCACCTGTTTTTTAATGGCCCCATGTCCAAGAGGAACAGGAGGAAAGCTTTACGCTAGGAATAGGTGTGGCTGAGGTACCTCCCCGGTCGAAGAACACTAGTTCTATCACCTTGAGTGCGATGGCTATTTTATGACTCCTGTTAGGGTATACCCACTAGTGAACTTCAAAGGGCTGATGATTGATATAGATGGACTAACTTTACTATAATTAAAGAACATAGCTTGATATAACACTAATTGTAAAACGTGTCTATTAATTAGCTGTAAAGGACAAAATTTAATTATTCTATGATATGAATAGGACACTGAACGTAATTATAGACTGCAGATCCCCTTTGAAACGAGTAATGGAATAATTCAATTAGATCTCCCGGCTCTTTCAAGCTGTTTGCAATATCCGTGAGAGATTAGATTCTAGATTTCCTGATTAGTTATTAGTATACCGACTTAACTATAAATAATCAGTTTATTCCGCAGTTAAATGCCTTACTAATCCGTAGTACTACTTAGTACAATTTAACATCAATTTGTGGTAAAAAGGACAAAAACGATTTCTTGTTAGAATTTACTTGTTTAAATTTAAAAACTGTGTAATAATAGTAATAATCGTTTATTTCAGATATTAAGAGTCCATAATGTTTTACAAATTACAATACACTTAAAAAACTATGCTAGAAAAACAATTAATTTTCATTCATACATTCATTTTTACAGAAGTGATGTGCAACGAATTTCAATAAGGACCTTAGTATAATTATATTGATAGATATTATTTTAAGAGTCCTAAAAAACTTTGCAAATGTGTTATTTCGTCGAGTAGCATGAGGAGGGGTCTATATTCCCAGATCGCTGTTTTTCTGTATTTCTGTATCCCAGTCTGTTTTTCTGTATTAAATAACACGTTTTTCCTATAGGAAGCCCTGAAGATGAACTAGCGCCCACGGTGACATGTTTATAATAAGGATGTGAAATAATAATCGATTATTGGAATAATCGATTATTAATCGATTTTTTAATATGGAAAAATCGATTTTAATACGTGATTTTAATTTTAAAAATAATCGATTAATAATCGATTTTTTATAATCAATTAATACCGATTTTTTATCTGCAACCCCCCAAAATTAAGTTTGGTCCGGCCTTTTTGCCCGGAGCCCGGAACGTGAACTTTCAAAGTGAACTTTCAAACTTTCACAGTGTTCCCTACCTGTATAACCAGGCAATTATCGTACGACAGCCATAAAATTATATTATATTTTTAATCATTTGGACCAAAATTATGGAATAAGGAAAAAACTATTAATATAACAAAAATCGATTATTCTCTTAAGAAAAACCGATTATTTTCTGAAGAAAAATCTATTATTTAAAAATCGATTTTTTTATACATTGTCACATCCCTAGATCCTATTATTAAAACTCCGCTGTCCGCCTCTCTGTCACCAAGCTGTATGCCACGAACTGTTATAGCTCGACAAATGCTTTTTTTACAGATAATATATTTCAGTTGCCGCGACAGCAACAAGTACTAAAAACAAAATAAGATATTTAAGGGGGGCTGACATACAAAGAACGTGCTTTTTTGCTGTTTTCTATAGATAATGGTACGGTGGTTTTTTTTTAATTTATCAACGAAAATATTTACTTACTTCTAAATGTAGCTCTTTGATTACTCTTATCTTATCCATCCATCAGCCTTTTAAGTCCACAGTTGGACATAGGTCACCCTATGCATGCGCGGGACTGCAGCAGGTGTTAATGAAACAGAGGAAGACGCTGCTCATCTCCTACATCCATGGGAAGAGAGAGAGTGGTGCTATATATGACTCTACACGGCTCAGCTAAGTCTAATGAATAGTACGTATCTAATAAAATTGAAAATGAAGGAAAAATATTTATGAGCCGAAGTACAACATATAAATTGGAAAATTCAATGAATTTATTTTTTTATAAATTAAAGTAAAAAACAAAATATTAAATAATTAAATAATAATGACATGGATATTAAATAATAATATATATAAACTTCAACAACATAATTACGTGCCTACAAGAAATAATTTTAAATATAAAAAGTGGCATCCAGATTGCTGTCCCTAGGATGAG
>DWLI01004176.1:0-11087 GCA_018249915.1 Cecropterus dorantes dorantes
ACCCATTATTGTGCCACTGCTGGCACGGGTCTTCTCTCAGATTGAGAGAGTTTGAGGCCATAGTCCACCGCGCTGGCTAAGTGCGAATTGGTAGATTTCACACACCTTTAAGAACTTTTTAAAGAACTCTCGGATGTGTAGGTTTTTAAAACAGATGTTAAAGCAGTGATAATTAACTTCTAATACGCACATAATTTTAGAAAAATCTGTGGTGCGTGGTCTCCCGATCGAGAGACCGAGTTTCAACCATTTGGTTATCACTGCTCACATTAACATTATGGACGCTTAAATTACATACCTTCAGGTGCAATTGCCAACGCTAGCTTTATTTTCATGTAATTGCTTCCATTGTCCATCCATAAACTAATGAAGGAAAACATTACTATGAAACATAAACTGAAACGCTTTATATATTCATGGTTAGTTTCTCAGAACGGTTAATGGTGTTCTACTAAGAGCCTCTTCACATTATGTCACACCGATAATGAGAATTGCTGATACGAACGGCAAGTGAACATTTCTCATACTCTAAGTAAACAGCAGTCAATCAATGACAATTGTGTAGATAAGAAACTCAGAAATACTTTACCACATGAAAGTACCTCATATGTGGATTAGGCAATAATTGTCGTTGAATAGGATGCCCTTGAGTGTTGACTTACTTCACTCCTAAAGCACCTACCTACTTCGTTCCCAAAGGATTTAGACATACTTCCAACTATACTGAAACATTGTTTTTGCCTTTTGTATTTTAAAATTGTAATCTTTCATTGTATTATTTTCTTTCCTTTTTATGGGTACAATAAAGTATATTATTATTATTATTATATTATTATTGTTAAAAATATTACAGAAAAAAAACCCGCCTGCTGGAAAACGATTGTGTGACTAAAGTGAGTATAAGTGATAAAAAAGAAGTTATTTTATCCTCCCCCCTCCCTTACCCTCTTTAGACTATGATACTCTGCAAACTGTAACGATCGTAATGATATATCATATGTCATAATACGTCAAGCCGCTTGGGGCTTGTAGTGCGTGCCATACATACATATATACAAACATACACACACTCAAAAAATATTACCCTCCATCTGACGCAGTCGGGTAACAGCGATAATAATCTTAGACGCCTAGAATTCCAATCCAGCATGAAAGTACTTCATATCCAAACTAGACAGCCAATCAACATTCAAATGTATTATAGCTATGTTACATTATATATTGCCATTTCGCGCTAAACCATCGTAACTGTCGCCCATATATCCGGCACAACGACCATTGTCCACTACCCGTTACAACGTAATAGGACTACATAATGCGAACTATTTAAATACATACGCTAAATTAACGGTATGTGATTTTGTATACGATTCTGGGATTTTAATTCGAAACCATATTGTCGAAATTTTAAGATTATTTTGAATAAGACTTTATTCGTTTTATAGTTAATGTAATAACGAAAAGAATAGACCAACATGCGTTCGTGATGATCCTAAATATTTGTATAAATAAAAGACGTAACAAATAGATAACCTCTTTCCTTCTTTCCTTCCTCTAGAAAATCGGTTAAAATAAACAACCAGGTAGGGTACCGGTAGAGTACTAAGGTTGTAGGATAGCCAAAGTATGGCTTTGACTGCCTACCATAGGTTGAGGCCATAATCTTAGTCATCAATAGAAACTACGCATCAGTGATCATGTTTAAGTACAACCCTTCTTCTATGTAGTATAGATTACAGATCTCCTTTAGCTGCAGAGAATCCTTATTTACTTGCCAAGTAAACTGTAAGATTATAAAAAAAATGTGTCGATCCCACATTATGAACAGAGTCTAAAGCTTTTACGTAGATACACCCCTAATTAGTGTCATCAAGTCGCATGTAAAGATAAATCAAATGTAAACATACGGTACGTCGAAAATCGATTAAAATAAAAGTGCTAGCAGCAATTCCAACCACGATTCTAATAGCACTCATTTTCTAACATCGCCTTATCGCGTAAAAGATCAGTTTGAATATTGTATAAGGTAGATAGGTTCCGAAATGGATTTGTTCGTAATGACAATGACGACCTTGCATTCACTGAAATCATGTCTTCACAACCCGTCTATATCCTAATAGTAGATTAGGGCGTAGATTACCAGTAATTTACCGGCAGTAAAAATATCATAATATGTATAAAAATATTTTTTACTTTCTTTTGATTCGTTATCGTGATTACGTTCTTTCACATCGATTTATTTATTTATCCATTTACACGTTAAAACAAAGGGTTACAAGAGTGAATTTAACGCCTAATGGCATTCTCTGCCAATCAACCCTGTGCGATGGCGATAATTTCTTTTAGGCATATAAATAGTTTCGCTGAAATAATTATATGATATAAAATATACAATAAATATGATTGTATAGTTATAAATATAATACAATAATTATAATAATACATAATACAATCTATATGTCTGATATAAAAATTAAGCAGTGTACTTGCTTTCAAAAGGTTATTATCAAAAGTTTATATCAAACGTACCTATTATGTAAATTACAACACAAAATATTATAATTTAACCTAAAATTTTAAAGCGAAAACACCGACCTGGTCGTAACAAGAAATGAAAAGAATTTTAAATATTTCCCTTGGGTTAATCTTCGCAATATATTAGCTAGTAATATGAAAAATAACAGCTAAATAAATGTGAAATTAGGACGAATAAAACTTTTAAAGCCGCCCTAGTGGTTTAACCGGGTAACTTGAGTCAAAAGCGCTCGGTTAAAATTTAAAAGCCTCTATAAAACCGCGTTTAAATAGGCTACAAGGGTAAAGGTTATATATAACTATATTATGCTGTGATTTAATTTATCTTTAGAAATAAATGAAATCCGATCGTCCGTCTTAAAGTTGATTTTCAACTAAATAAAATATAACCAGTTTTTTTATCTATTATAGTTAAGTGTAAAGACTGCAGCCTGTAAATACAGATAAATCTAGAGTGACTTGTTTGTATCTACTGGCTACAGGCTCGCAAAAGCTACTGATGAACGCAGATAATTTGTTGAAAATAAAGATCTGAATTATTTCTCTTCCACCCATTTCAAAAATATCCTTTTTTGGAAACTTCAAAGCATATATATTTTGTCACTAAGACTTTCATCACTGTTAAAGCAAGACAAAGTCTTTTAAACGCAATACTGCGACAAAGCTTAATACCTAAAAAAACGTCATACACAGTCCATGCGTACATATAAATTGAAATACTAATATCTTGGACACTTCATTTACACTAATAGCGAATATTTATAGAAATGCTTTTAACAAGACGATTATATTTATCAAAACGTATATAAAAGTCACCAGCCGCTTATAAACCGCTTATGACTGCAAGCATTTATTGTATGCTACATAGTCTAACGACAATCAACCCACGTGGAGATCCAACTAAGTTTCAGTTTCCAAGAAGGTTCAAACTGATTTTCCGAAGATATACTATTTTTGCCAATTAAAAGCATTATTTTTGTGTTCTGGTTTGAATGGTGTATATGAAACAGGCATTCAAATGGGGTAACATACTAGTATCTATGAGCGATTTTCGATATGATATCAATCTTTACCAATACTTTAAGATATGAGTGCATGTTCGTTCACTGTTACTATTTTAAATAAAAAAAAATATGTCATATTCGCTTGCTGTTTCTCTTACATGAAATATACCCGCACCCATTGTATATTAATCGCAAATCATTACATTATGCACAGGCCATTATTGCCCCGTCAAAAATAAACACGTGTGTGCTCGACAGCGACTGAAATCAATAACGAATTTGCGGTTTTATTAAAAAGTATCTATCGTTATATAGCGGGTGGGAGGCCATCAATCTGTGAGAGTGACGGGATGAATTCACAAAATGTTAGCGTAACCGAGTTCGTTTCACCGAATTTATTACGGCAAAAGTCTACTCGCAGCGAAAATTTCGTCAACATCCAAGCTAAAGCTTATTCACATCGCGAGACACTAATTAAATTCCTACAAACTGCGAGCGAATCTTTTCAATTAACGGGGTATGCAGCGAATGCCAAGTTGATATGCAACGGCACATAATCAGATGTCGGGATCGCAATGTGCTTAATTAATTACGCTTCTCCTGTATGCAGCGAATACGGGTCACTAGGCTACCTAGAGGCTATCAGCTCGCGCAATTAGTCCTGAGGGATTTACGGACTAAGTCCATTTTATTATCTTTCCTCGAGCAATACGTTACTAAACAAAGAAGCATCGTATTTCGTCCAAAAAGCTCGTGTCCCGGTAGTCGAAAAGTTTTTTATGGACCAATTATCTCGACACCAACAGTTTTAGTGCCGGTTTATTATTGTCACGTTTCATTTATCACCATCCGTGTCAATGCGAATCAGAATGTAAATAAGTCGCCCCCGTTTATTTGGAAGAGGAAGAGGAAAGCTATATTTGCTCAGCAAAAATAACACCGTCCACAAATACTGCAACATTGCATGAAATATGAAAACTTTGCAAAGTAACTTGATACGTAACATGGATTTCGTAAGTATTAATAGTCGAGTATGCTGATGAAGTCATTCTACCATAAATCAGTAAATATTTATGTGTATGACATTGTGTATTTAGGCGTGATGACAGTGCAAAAATATTGAGAAATATAACAAATATATTTAAGAAAAAATATGTGGAAAAGACTCTAAAAATGACAGAGTTATAATGTAATCGTTAATCAGAGCGAATGACATCGTAACGTACTACGTAGCATCATATTGCTGTGACTTTTCTATGCAATGTTGAAGCGTGTCTTCACAAGCAAACGCCATGACACCTGCGGACGATTCCGCGCTTAATTTAAAATAGGTAGAAAAATAATATTATTTGAGTTGAAACCTTATTTATTGCTGCAATGATGTTGCTTTTGGAAATAGTAGACGAATTATAGAAGGGGATTTGAAAATCTGTCTTTATACCCATTTCATACAAAAAATTCAGTACAGAAATTTATTTCCAAATAGCTTATAGACATTGTATGTAGTTTATCTTTGAGCGAGAAAAAAGATGACATGTGGGTAAGGAGTTTGCTTTGAATTTCAATTTCGCTTCAGTCCAATATAGCGTAAGAAGCTTCAGGAAGTCGTACAAAGGAAAAGTATTTACTTGCGGTGCTCACATGCATGATGATCACATGATGCTCAATTGCATTTCCAATGCGCCTGGAGACAACCGCTACGAGAATTGCCTCAAACTATGGACTGTCTTGAAGCCAGGTAAAACTTCCGGCTACGATGAATCGAATATTCTTCTATCGCTATTGATTGGCACTGACATGTCGGGCTTTTCAAAGTAAAACAATTTGTTTACAGTCCAAGCGCTAGTCTAGAGCCGTCGAATTTATTTAGGTAACTTTTTCTTCTATGTTATATAAAGTCTTCTACATAAAGTCAAATACCAAAGTATTGTCCTGTTATCCGAATAGATTAATTTTAATATGTTTTGTATCCGTCACCCTTTTTTCAACGGATATATATGTAGGCGATCCTACGCTAACTTGGAATAAATATCAAAGTACTTTGAAATTTATGGGATTTGCCATGCAATATCTACAGAACGAATGCATCTCTTAATGCAACTTATTCAGAAGATGTCCAAAAATATTATCCTGCGAAATTATTTCACGACGGTAAAAAAGGAGAGCCGCCAGAATCGAAAATATTTTTAAGTCAGTATTTCCTCTAGAGGATCGGTATTAGTTCATTTCATACAAAATTCTCTGATGTAAGTTTAAAATATCCGCAGATATTTTCGCGCCAATGTGCATTCCCTAGAGAGAGCTAGCCCGTTCTCTTCCTTAGCGATAACACGTCTTTGTACTTAGCGCCGACTCGGTGAAATGTCGGGGGAATATGTCGGAGTATGGAAATAAGCGATATGATTACAAGTATGTAAAGGCCGTAGCCCGAAGAATCTTTTCTGTGTTAAGAAACGAGATATTGCAGTGGCACTTAGCTATGGTAGTATCGTAGGGAAAACTTTTAGGTAAATGTTTAAACATGTTTCGGAATACGAAAATATAGGAGCTGTTTCCAGAAATATTGTACATTCGGTATGTTTTGTTTAACTCATGATATTTGTGGCTGTTGTTTTTACTTCAATTTGATGAAAGTAAAAAGAAATCGTGGTTTCTGCTTTCAACCCGATAGTAACGGAAATTGGAGCATCGTTGCAGGAAGGAAAAATCCCGTTTATGTTTTTTTATGACGAAAAAGAGACTTCCATTTCGATTCAAATCTAATAGGAACTCAAATTTGCACAAAATTTAGTATTCCAAAATAAACAAGTGCGGTTTATTTTGTATTTGCTGTTTTCGTTACAATTACTTGGTATCATTTCACCGAATGACCATTGGGTCATGTAATTAATTTTAGATGATAATTAAATTTATTCAAAGACATAAATTATACCGAAAATCGGGTTGTGTTAGTAAGAAACTTACATTAGCACTACTTTATAATAAATTGCCAATAATTATAAAACGTGTACACTCATTCAACGTATTCAAAACAAAAGTTGCTGAATATATAACATCTAAATATTAACTGTTAAAAGAATGCGTTGAGTGGGTAACTCTTTTGTAAGTCGGAGAATGTATTTCTTTTGTTTTTTCAAATACCATTGTTCTCATGTAAGTGATTGTAAATCTTTTTTGAGAATAAAGAATATTTAAACCTAAACCTAAACCAATATAGTGTGCATATGGAACCATACGGTTCCCGAAAAATGCCCGCCCATTTCATTGATGGGCGGGTATCTTTCCAGAGCTACTGTATCTTGTTTACTTTGCACTGTTGCATTCCACTAATTTCCCTCGAGGAACATTGACCTAGACTTAGTCGATAACACGTCATTGCACTCAATTCGCCGCTAGATTACAGTCGACCTGGCAATATTTTATCTGAAGTGCCACGATATGAATCGATGATTACATTTTATGTGCATTAATAATGAAACAGAACGTGAAAAATACTCGATGTTATGAATTTGTGACGTGTTGGATGAATTAAGATTATACATTGCGACATAACTGACATATATTTTTAATTAAAGTTATTTATTAAGTAACAAATGTACTCGTAGTTCATCTGATGGTAAGTAGTTTTGACGATCTGCGTGGCAGAACGGTAGCATACCCGTCTGATACATAGAAGGTTCTTTATTCGATATCGATATCTGAATGATGATGTTTTCTCTATCGAGTCTGGGTGTTTATTTTCGTGCGTGTCCATGGCACCCAAAACACAGAAAAAGTCCTGATTTGGGGTTTTAACTTTAAAAAGCTTAATGAAGGTGGTAGAACCCTTTGTTGTTCGACTCCGGAAGCACCACCGCCACACTTATTTTTGTCTTATAACAGCAGCGCTACACGATGCAGCGCTGTGCGATGCTGTGTTTTGGTATAAAGACTTCAGGACCTACCAGTGAGGACCAAACACTTACCTTGACGGTAACTGCATACTCGTTTACTACTTCAATCGCTTAAAAACGTTAATCTACAAATCATTATATTTTACCGACAGTTTAAAGTGGTTTCCATCTACGAGTACACATACGAGTAGGCACTAAAGCCCGGGTCTACAAATGCATTTTTAAAATGGTGTTCTCTATACGTTTTATTTCCGGGTCACGGGTCATACACATGAGCGAGCTGGAACAAAAAACGTTTATACCAAACTAAACTGGAGGCCATGACTTTGATAGTTGGTTATTTTTGTCCGACTGCACCTACTATATGCATGCGTGTATGCATGTTATTCTGTTCCTTCGTAACTTTTAAACCACTTATCATAATTGGATAAATGAAGTATCGTCGGAAGAGACTTGATCGTCCGCTAGTTATAGTCAATTAGACATCACATTAGGTTGAACATGCCGCCCCTAAGGGATAAAAAGCCATAAATTAAAAAAAAAAAAATTGGCGTATTAGGTATCAAATCGTCGTATGCTATATTGCTCTAAATATAAATATAAACCCGTAGAATTAATTGGCATACGACCACGACTATCTTCTGAGCAGAACTTATCGCCAAACCATTATTGTCCCACAACTGGGCGCGGAACTTCTCTCAGAATGAAAGAGTTTTGGGTCATAATCCACCGCGTGGGCCAAGTCTCTCACGATGTTGTTCTTCACCGTAAAGCAGTGATAATTTATTTCCAATACATACGTAATTTAAGGAAAATCAGTGATGTATGCCTGGGACTTGAACCTCGGGCCCTTAATTGAGAGGCTAATTTTCAACCATTACGGTTGAATGAGTACTCCGTGCTGTTGAACAGAACTATAAAAGACACACTATGCACTAGACCGGTTTTCATATTTTTCTTACTACGTTTTACCATAATTCATCAATTCTTATTATTAGAGTAATCAAAGCAATTAATGAGCATCCGCCCGTCTGATTTTATGAAAACAAATTATTAATATTTTTTCTGCATTTCGGAACGGTAGGAAAACGATTTTCATAAAATTTAAGTATCAAACGATACCCGATGATAAAGGTCGTTGCCGACCATAATTATCTGTATTCAATTTAAGTTCCGTTAGCACTCCCTTTTTTTGTACTTGAGGGAAAAACCTTCAAAAGGTATCCGACGCCGTGGGAGCGACGTAAGGGTTATGTGGGATTTGTACCGCACTAAAACCCCTCCGGTGGCCGTCCTGGGCGCTACGAAGAGAACTCCGTTAACACTCCCGAGGTCTTTATTGGAATGCCTCAGATACTACTTATCGCTAAGGATCTACACCCTTACCGCACCCGTCAACCTACAGCAAAGTAGCTTAACACTGCTGTCAATAAGCAAATACAGATGTTTTGGTGGTGCCTCCAAACTGCATATTTTTTATTGTACGAATCTACAAAAAAAATATGCTCTACTGGCTCAAAACGGCAGTATTTCTATACAGCTTTCAATCTTATTATTTTTCTTAAAGCGTTAATTTCTTGGGCTTCATGTACCTCACGCTTTCTTGATTTACCTTAACCTACTTCAAGTTCGCTTAGAAATAGAAAATAAAATTGTACCTAGGTGAAACTAAATGTCAAGTACATTGAGAACATTTGTAAGAACATTTAGTATGAATGGTTTTCTTACGTATAAAACAAAAGGGTAAAGCTATTAAGATCAACTGAAATAGGTCGATTATTTGATTATACGTAATGAACGTAATTTCCTCTGACGCTATCCTAATCTAATCTTTTAATTCGTTCCTTACAACAGGGATAGTCTGATAATGTCTAACGATGGTGTGAGTCAGCGAAGTCTCTGTTCTTAAGGTCCGACGTTCAATTCCCATTATTTTTATACGGCTTACAAATTACTTAAAGTTAGAGAACAGTGCAAGTTTCATCAGAATCGGCTTCATATTTTAAGTTATGGATTAATTAGTGTCAATGTTTCGTGTTTAAATTTACCATAACGTTTAAATTTAACCCTAAAAAGATAAACCCTATTTTATAGTTCGGAGAAGATAAACAAATATCGTCTCGATACGTCTTTTTTGACGTCGTTTCGATTAAAAGCATAATATTGTAGATCAGTTGCATATCTTAAGAACTAAGATTACATGATAAGTATAAGATTAATATGGTAGACACATTCCATTCATCTTTTGTATCACTAAATCTTTCTCTTGCAAATTATTCTTTACCCCACTATCTGAATTATTGAAATAATTGTCCTATTTCTTCACTCCTTAATCTTTTTTATAACGATATCATAATATTATTTTAACATTTATGTAATGCAAAGGGAAGTTAATTTAAATTAAATTAATTAATCGGCTAAACGCAATAAAGCGTATGGTCCAAACAAAAACCAAGAAGTAAATTCATAATTACTAAAATAAGCCAAATATTATGTATGCGTCCTAAAAAGTCTTAGGATCTAGCAAGCTTAAAAGGGCCAATATATCTCAAACAGCAAGCGAGAATAAAATACAAAATAGAGCACATCTCTACGTAGGTTATCTGTATAAGGTCAATAATCTTTGATAGAGTCGATAGATTATAATGAAACAAAGACGAAATGTTACCTCAAGATTTGACAAACCAAATGACAAGCAGACAGGAAAATCTAAAAAGTAGACCAAATTTCTCTATCAGATATTCTTAGCCCTTAAAACTATTCCATTTTGCAAATAAATGCGCTGTACAAACCTGCGGAACTTTCATTTTTATGGTGTGGTTATAAATGGATTTACGAGCAAAAAAAGTACTTGTACGAAATAAAAATACAAGACACTCTAACATCTGCAAGAAATACGTACTTGGCCCTTTCATCTCGCTCTCGGCTGGAGATCTTTCGTTGAAGACATTTACGTCATCGGATGAACAAAACGGTCGCTGTTTATGTCGCCGCAATAAAAAATGATGCTTCTCTCAAGCGCTTTCTAAGTATACTTAGGTATTCTCGCATAAGTATAAATAGAAACATAAAGCTGCGTTTAGATGAAATGTATATCAAGCTATTTATGAAAAGTATAGTGGGTAGTAAGGGTGTGTTATAAGGCAGTTACATTTACCTAATTTAAGTTTGCTATTTAGATGCTGGTGTTTCGTAACCAATTCAAAACTACAAGGATGTCCTGTAATTTTGGATAGTTTTCGGATTACAATGGGACTACGGCATCCCCTGCCTATCGTAAGAGGTGACTAAAAGAGGGCTTCCAGGGTTGCGGGCGGCAAGAGTAGGAGCTCAAACCGTCCAGCCAAGCAACCCAGTAAAGGACGGTGGCATGTGTGGTTGCATGCTATCGTAAGAACCAAAAGATACGGTGAGCGCTAATCATCAGGAAAGAGTTAAGGGTATTGGGCTTGGAGGACTCCAGTTGCGTTCCGTTGGAGATCCCGGAGTCCTCCACGTAGCGAGGAAGGCGGTCACCGGGAGAGTTTTAGTGCGGTAAAAATCACACATAATCCGGCGTCGCTCCCTCGGCGTCGAGTACCTTTTGAAAGTTTCCCCCTCGAAAACAAAAAAGGCCTCTTACCTGTCTCTCATTCCCTCCGTCAGTATTTTTTTT
>DWLI01004177.1:0-11087 GCA_018249915.1 Cecropterus dorantes dorantes
TTACGTATAATAATGATACTTTTTCTATTGTTACATCTCTTGTATATTATTAATTAATATAACTGCATACGCGTGTTCTTAATAAAATGATATAATTTTGCGCGCTATAAAGAGGAATAGCTTTTGTTATTCATTTTTAACTAACTTAAAGTATTTTATATGAAAAGAATATAGTGTTGAAGTGTTTATGTTTACGTCGTCCTTATTACCTGGGATTGCTTGAAGAGGTCATCACTAAAATGAGAAGCCTTTCCGTACAACTCGCGCTACAAATGCGAATTAAAAATATGAATATCGGTTGATTAATGATTTGTTGGAGAATAATTACGCATTGTTGCTGTCACGGGGCTACTTTCCGACTACACCCCAAGATGGTAATGCTTAAAGAAAATGATAATTACCAGTACGCAGGAAGGTTTCGCGATACAAACTAGTCTTGCAACATTGATGATTAATGAACACATGTGGCCTACCTGTTGCCGCACACGAAAATCGGATACAGAAATTAAGTCATAAATTAACCGAGCGGTTACAAAGTAAAAACGAAGTTAGGAGACGTTCAACAAACTTTGTTGGCGAGAGTCGCCTTGAAATAAACGAGTGAGCCGAACAGTGGTGTTTTATTATGAAATGTCACGTCGTGCCAGACGGTACATAAATAAGACTGAATTAACTTGTCTGCGACCTCTGCTACCAGCGAAACGAAGTTCACTCTAACACCTTGCGTTACAAAACTGTTAAAAGCCAAGTTGGCTAAGTGATTTAACAAAACAATGTTGATAAAAATCTTTTATGTTAATATCTTCGACCCTTGAAATGTTACGGTACGATACATTTGTCAGAATTGTTGGCGTATTATTGCTCTTGGTCTTTTATAGAGTTGAAGATATATTTGTCCTATGTACATTGAAGACGGTAGGTTCATTAGAAGTCGAACTTCTACACCTGCTCCAATATATATGTATCAATGCTGTTAAGCTGTACTCGGTGTATACTATATGTTAATATATTTGAAGGGTTATGTAATAAAAGCGTTGTAACTGCAATCGAAGTGTGGAAGAAGTTCTTATATTTTGGAAGACTTAGAATTGTTCAGGGCCGCAGTGATTACTTAACATCAGATGTTAACAACAAAATTCCAATGTTATCTTGATTGCCCTCATTTGATAGCAATCGTTAAATGTTATCATATACTTTTGGTTCATTTTAAATTATTCAAAAAACATGTTTTACGAATGTAAATATAGGGTTGCACTCAATGTTAGTTTACTATGAAATGTAGATATATTATCGTAATTTATAATAAATTATTTTATTCTATTGAAATGAGTTCAGTATTGTTAACTAGGTGTGCTACGCGGTTTCACCCGCTACTAAATAAGAACAAATAACAAACAAACATAGCGTCATGGTATATAGCCTTTGCGAAGAATACCAATTTTATCGGTGTGGTCTGATAATTACATAGAGCATTCAAATTATGAAGACCTGGGCCGGACAATTATATATTGACGATGAAGATATCTCTGGAAACTGTATGAAAGAAATTACATTAAGCCGAATTAAGCACAGTCATACGCGCCTCTTCGCCGGCACCTGAATGGTACTGGTTCTCTAGGTCCATCGTCGTCTCAGCTCGTTAAGTATTAATATTCGTACTGACAATGATTTTCTTGGCGCAGCTTTTGTTCACCTGAGGAATATTTCCCTGTACTATGTCAAAGGGAACCCGATCCAGAGTCTATTAGGGTATCTGTATAGTGCGAAAGAATGTTTTCTTTATCTCTTTGTCTTTCAGTTGCATAATAGAAACATTACAAAATCGCTTGATTGTTATTTTGGTCAGTTAATCTCAATATTCAACTCGTAAAAAGCAAGTCGAAATCGCACACCGATATCTCCGCGCCACTGTTTATTTTTAGTACTTATTATTATAACAAGAAATACATGCATTGTAAAAATTAAAAGATTCTATGAGGCTTTAATAAGTAAACCAGAAAACATTGATTTCTTCAGTACTTAACGTAATAGTAACAAACACCTACTATGTAGTAAAGAAATTAATTTTCTATCTAGTATGGTTCAAACGAGCCTTGTGATAGAAGGACAGAAGAAGAAAGCTCAGTAATGGTGCCCTGTTTATAACCTGTTATGACATCGCCCGTTTTTAAAATGAAAAGGATTGTTTACATGCCATAATTGTAAAAGTTTAACTCCATTTGACCATTCAGGTTCCAGTTTGATAGTCTAAACAATCAAGTCTTCCTAAATAAATAGACTATTCAATACAAAAATAACTTTCAAATTCGAAATAGTAGTTCCTGAGATTAGCCTGTTCAACCAAACTCTATTGGTTTATAATATTAATATAGAAGTATAGATGGTTACTTGTTGTTTAAAAATATGCAAATGTCCGAAAACAGAAAAGGTTTATAAAAGCTCATAAACATACTCGTAAATATAAATTCTCACGTGGCTAATAAAACGCCCTTTTTCTTGGAAAGCGATTGTACTTACCCACAGGGGTTTAAGAAACGAGTCTTAACGACCTACTAGTACCTATTGTATAATGGTTCACATGATACCAACTAAACATTGGTGACACTGACCGTGTGGGCAGTGGTAAGGTTAATGTGGCTCGTTTGTAAGGAAATTTGAACTATGGCATTCGAATGGATTGACATGCGTTGTCGACCCATGGAGTTATCTTTACATAACCGAACTATTCTTATTCACTATCCTCCGAGAGAGAGGACGAACTGACCCTAAACCCTACCTTATTTTACTTCGTAGTTTGTATGTATGTATGTATGTATGTATGTATGTTTGTTACTTTTCACTGGTCAGATTTCCCTGAAATTTGGCTCAAAGATTGTTTATGACCTGGATTAATACATAGGATACTCATTAACGTGGTAGACGTGTCCGAAGCGGGCGCGACAGCGAGACGAGGCTAGTATACATATAGCATATGGTTAAGGAAATTCAGCATTTGCCATTCACAATAAACCTTTAATTTCACGATGGACGTTATCGTGAAGAGCTATTTTTCCCAATGTAAACAGTTACACCATTATCGGGTGTTTGTGTTTTTGAATATATCCAGTCGATTGGTATCGTATCCATTCTGGGTAAGTGGCCTCGTCCGCCCATAAACGCCTACAACGCGTAGGCTGCCAACGATTGCCACAAAATAGGGCTATTGGCTTTTGTTCATGTTGCCGCAAACTGATATTTAACGTTACTTGGAGCAAATATGATTTACTTTATTACTTTCAAAGGCCTGCAGTTTCTTGGCCGCGTTCCTGTTTTACCTACGCACATTGATACTTGAATACTTAGGTGCACGAACTTGTTAAGATATCCTTATCAAATCATATTGAAACAAGTTTGATACCGTAATAAAAATCCCCTGTAACGCTCTTGTGTATATTTGTAGTTTGAAGTCAGTATTTTGTGTATTAGACTATGGTTGGTAGTTGGTGATGGAATTCGAAATTGTCGCAACTTCCCATTGTTTACATCTATTCGATACTGGCACACGTATCCATGATAGCAAAGTACGCGTTAGTAGGTTTTGTAAACTTTTATGTAAATGTCTGTAAATAACTATTAGCTATGAAACTACTGTAAGTGTAAGTTAAAAAAGGATTTGACTTCAAAACATCAGAGGTAAAGCGCTTTGGTTTCGAAATTGGACTATTGCGTTGGTATCGATTCCAACCTAGGGCCGAAATTTTTATTTTCAAAGTAATGGGCATACTAGATTTAATTAATGAGAGTTCTTACCGAAAAAATCTTATGGGTGTGTGAAATCTACTAGTTGGCCAGTGCGGTGAACTATAGCCAAAACTCCTCGTACTCTGACTTTAGACAAGTGTCCAGAAGTTACTTAATATTGGATTGACAATGCACTAATAAACTTTTTCGTTGTTCCAGTGGGCGTGGTCGGCGGCGGCATGCCGGAGGCCGCCGGCGGCGAGAGGCGGCACGTGCCGCTGTACGGGCGTCTAGTGGCCGAGGAGCAGTTGGCGTCGATGAGCGCGCCGTCGGACATTCAGGTGAGCGCCGCGGCGCGCGACCCGCCCGAGGCTTTCGCCCGCTTCCGCAACCCCGCTAAGGTAAATGATGCACGAGGCAGTTTGCGGCTAACATCCCTCAACCCGTAACACGGTCGGACGATCGGTTTGCTTTATTGATGGGCGTGCGATGGTTTGGGGAAACCTTTGTGATTACGACGTGTAGCCAATGTGATTAAAGGGTTGGAAATAAAATAATATACCTGCGTAACATAAATAAAAAAACATTGATTCAAAAAGATACACTACAATAGGCAGTAGTAAAAGAGGTTGAAAACTAACTTGTCCTTAATTTTAAAAGTATATATAAAACACATACTAAAAAGGTAAAGTTATCTTTGCTGGTTCGTCCAGTATGATGTTAGTCTCGAATAGTAATACAAGGAGTATTATATCCTAAGGGACAAAGTCCAGGACATGGGAACCCCGCCTTTCGTATTACATCAACAGCTTTGGTAACCTTTATCAACGCACATGTTCCTATTGGCAAAAATCCTAATTAGCTAATGGATCTTCTTGGCAATTCATAAATATAAGATCAAATAAAATTATAAAGACTGTAAGGATACAAAGTTACCGGTATAAAAAAATCAACACAAACAAACCAATGGCGATATACGAAACACATACGAAATGTTCTACGTTTCGCCCTTGTCGCTGACTTTTATCAGAATGAACACAACCTTAGTTGCTAGCTGTTGTAATACGTTCCTTGGAAATTCCCACGAGCATCGTATATGACCAATATTGTTGATTGTGACTTGAAATTTTCCATTACGTTAAAATAAAACGAATGTTTGTTACAGTTAAAATATATAGCCAATTTTCGGTAAAACCGTATCTACTGAGCAAATTGGATCACAAACCGCGACCGTCTGAAGGACGTTACAGGACAATGACGTATCTTTTTAATGTTCTTATGACGTTCAGTTTAAGTAAGTAGACAATTGCCAGTTCGTCTCATAATTTAATTATATTGTTAGAAATACAGACAATGATAGAACATTTTGAGCTGGATTTCAAAGATTAAATAGTAAAACGACTTACAATACTTTTTAGAATTGTATTAAAACTAAAGTAGGATATGTGTGATTCATTATTCGTAAATATTATAAAATAATTATATAAATTCGCCAAGACGGAAAAATAATAATAATTTCTTATCAATAATATAATATTTCCGAAAAAAAACTAGCAAATTACTACCGTGCCTTTTGATTATACAATTGTATAATAATTGTAGAACGATTGAAATACATAAAGCCTATAATTTAAAGTTAGAAAAGTTGGCATAAAACTCAACCGGCACAAACGTATCATCGCCCATTAACCTGTTATTTTCATATGCTAAGTTCCCTACCATTGTTTTATTAAAAGGGCTCTTAACAACGCGTGTAGTCAGGCATAATGCACGAGCAGGTAAATAAATTATCTCTCAAAAGTGCCACTAATTATCCACTAAGTTCTCCTACAGAATGGCTGTGTTCTCGTATTTAGTGAATACGTACTGCTAACGGTCTATAATGCCCCTCGTCTAGACCGGGTTAATTAATAAATGGGCTCAACTTGAGTTTCCCGCGCGAAAAGATTAGGTTTCTTTCTTAGTTGTGTCGGAGTTAATTTGTTTCAATACTAAACTTTGTTACATAATTTGACGCTGAACGCAACTAATACCTACTCCGCGTATCGGGATAATCGACCTTCGTAATTGTCATAAACGTGTTGTCTAATTGGATTAATGATAGTGTTATTATATCTATATGAATTTTATCATTCAGCGACAGAACAAGTACGTAATATTATAACCAATGTGGTAAGGTCTGGAACTAACTTGTCCACGCTGATCCAATGTTCATCAATTCAGATATTTCGATATAAGTGCTTTGTACTCGTACTTTACGCAATTTATTCGCAGTTCTAAGCAAAGTAAAAATCTAAGTCCTAAGCTTTTTTATTTATTTAACATTTCTTGAATTTCATTCTTACAGTGTCAGACAATTCAATTATAAAAACTCAAGTGTTTTCTATTTATTAGTTCCAAATAATGATAATTAACTCCATTAACAACATATAATATGGCGGAAGTGCCGAAAATTGTGTTTTATTTTATTAAGTGCGGTTGCTACCGATGACGAGAGTACCGAGGACATCGAAGGCTTCAGGTGCGAACCGATTGTACTGAGTGCATTCAATAAGTGTTTATGCAAACCGTCTCGTGTAAAACGACTCGACCGCTTATTTACCTTTAGGCACTATTATATTAATTACACCACTGTTTGTATTATGTTTATTGTTCTGTTTGTTACTTGATTTTATTATATCGATAATAGTTTTAATGTTGTAGACAGGCCGTTAAATCAGATGTATCGGAATCAGACTGGCTTTTAATTAAATTGACGCTTGTAACAGTGTTGAAAAAAATGAGCATTGCTTTAATTAAGCTTATTTTTTTTTGGTCACAAAAATATATAAATAAAATAAACTAATGGATCATTAGTCTATATATTAGGAAAAATTGCAAAAATAAAGTAACAAATCTAAAAACATGTTTATGTCTACAAGTTTCAATAAATACAAAGAAAACTTGGAAGTCTTAGTTGTTATCATTTCGAACAATATTTATAGATTTCCTACATCTATATAATCTTTAGTTGCTTACAAACGAGCTTTGTTAAACTGAAACTTACCCGGCTATGTCAAAAACATTAAGGCAATATGTATCTTGCAATCTCACTCTATTAGTCACCCAGGTAGATGATAAACTGCAGCATGTATCACTTCGTTTACGCGATACTTATGTTACGTGCGATTAATCTATTTTATGAATTATGCACCTAGCTGTTTCAATTAACGTCCGGGCGCTTTACTATACACCTGATTTTGCGATTTGACTACAACATAGATGAACCGTGCATGGCTTTCTGTGGCAAATTTTAGATTTCGTAAATTATATTTTTGTTATTATACTTATTTTGATGTAGATCATTAGGTTTTTATGTACTGTTTGGGGAATGGCAATATGTAGGATATCGTTTCAATATAGTAATAGTGGATAAAGATCCCGATGAACCGCCTCTTCGCTTTTCATCAATCACTCCAGTCTTTCTGAAAATGTATGATATAATCTTTGTTTATCACAAGTAGAAGCCATCGTCACGTTTATAGTAAATAATTACGTATTATTTTTATGCCCTGCTTCCATTGAATCTGCCTCCAATTCTTCCCATCACCGCTTTGCAAACACACGAGCTTCTTTACCTTGTCACTGTTAAGCGTGTAATAAGCAAGTGTTCTCGTTTGTTCAGGCCATGCAGGCGCGGATACCACACCACTTTCGGGACCCCTCAACGGCACCGTTAAGGAAACTCAGTGTAGACCTTATCAAAACCTACAAACACATAAATGAGGTGAGTGTTAGCAATAAGTTTTTATAGTTTAATTACTTCGTGAAGTTTTTGTTTACAAGACAAAAGAACTATATCTGATACCGACTGATGTCAATAATTCAAGTAAGCTCCTAACACTTTCTCTACAAAATGTAAACACTATTGATTGTTGTAGTTTCAATTTATTTTTGTGTTTGAGGATAATACTATTACAGAAATCAATTTATCTTTCATATTATCTCTATTACGATTACACGCCTGTTACGTATCTAGTTTCAACGTAAATAAACAGATAAAATCTGGTATTCCGAGACGGGATTAAAATCAATCCGAGTAAAGCTACCGACCAGTCTACAGAAACTGGTTAGTGCTGTAATCATCATTTTATATCTTGTTAAGAGCATATCACAGGACGATACGTGAATGTGCGTGAAACGGATTATATTAGACATGGTAGTAATTGTACCCAGTTACCTATCACTTGAACATGATTATCCGTGGATATTTATTCATACACATGCTATTTAACGCATAAAATTCTTTGGTAGATTAATTTTACCGAAGCAACTTCGTATACCACGGTCTTCTTTATGGACTTTATAAGATTATGCAAAGTTTAATAATGTCAAATGTAGAGCTTGATTATATTGATTTTGTTTATTTCCTTCATGAAATAAACAGATTAGTGTTCAGTGCAGCCTGTATATATTACTTGAGGTATTATTGAGTATTATTTTAGGTCAATCCCGGATTCATTTGCCTTCGAGTATTCAGTTAAAAAAGCGATTATTATCCCCGTCTTAAATTAACCTAAAGAGTGCAATGAAAAGCACCACAATAATTGGTTTTGTATATTTTAAAATGATTTGTATTAATTCTATTTTTTATAACAAAATTAACAGATAAAAAAAATAATAAATGATAGTAATAATCTTAAATTTTTATATCTGTTTATTTTTTAAGGAATTTTAAAACATTAAATCTATACATGAAAGTACACATTTGTACAAATTGACACGATTATTAGCGTTACACTAATAAACCTCGCAGATTCTAATTATACACACGAGTCTTGCGAGAACGCTCTCTAGCCGACCATTCGTAATTATTGTTTACATGTCGCACGCGGAAACCTCTACGTGTGTTTTCTTTTTAAATTCCCGCTATTAATATACCACTTTAAGCGTTAGTGCATATATTTTTAAACATCGGAAATATTTAGAGGAAACGAGAGTTGGACGAACTTTTTTCAAGCGCCCCCGTTGCTTTAAACACGTGGGGACAAAATTTATGGCTTCGGTGTCCTTAATAAAAAAAATAAAAACACTGAATGAACTAGTCTACTTATGAATGAAACGGTGTGAAATAATGTTCTTTGATATTCATATTTTATAACTTTTATACATATTTTTATTCGATATTGCACTTTTGATAGCCTAGTTGTGTAATAAATTCTTCTCACTGATATGTAGTATTTATAAACATAAACGCTTTCTACACTCATAGCCCCAGTAGGATTTTCTCCTGTGTCGTGGTTGTCATGGCTACACAAAGACGAATACACAAACACCTAGACCCAGACCATTATATAAACTCATCATTCAGATGTCTGACTGGCCACGGATCGATCCCGGAACCTACTGAGTGTCAGACCGGTATGGTGACTGCTCCGCCACTCGAGTCGTCAAATTGAAGTCACAAACTGTATTTTTGGTTAATTATGTAAATTATCTAACGAATTCTGTTTTTAGCCTTAGCGTCACTACCGAGCTATGTTTGTTTATGGAGAATGAACGTTGAATAGAGATCAGGAAACAGTAAATATACGACTGTTATAGTTTATTACGTACCTACGCGTATTTACGACGTTTCGCCGCGCATTTTGTCTGACCTTTGTGTGACGTGGGCGTTTGAAATCCATTGCAATATCGGATGATCGTTATTAGTAAAGTTATACTAGTTATAACTTTTTACGTAATAGAAATTGAACACCTAGATATAACTTTTTTATGTGATAGAAATAGAAAACTGGTACACAGTTCACTGATGAAGCATTACAGCCGTATAATAAGGCAGAAATAAGTAAGGACATGCTAATGCAGTAAGACATAGGAGTTATTAAACTATTATTTTTTAAATTTTATTTTTATATTACTTAATAGTTTTTTTTTTTCTTTAAGCAAGTCCAACTTCACTGTAGAAAAGAGGGTGGCGGTAGTGCCTCTTAATTATAAAGATACTTGTTCTACCATCTCGAAAACATTCGAATTCGTGCATATGAAGTTTCTCAAAAATACTATTCTGATACTAATTTGTGCTCTGTTCCGTTATTTCTTATGATCTATTTTTCAGGGTATGGTCCACGTAACCTTTACACGACGTGGGCGTTCAATTTTCAGTTCAGCGTAGGACGATCGTTTCAGTATTCTCTTTGCCGTTTGTTAAGCGCTGTGAATTGAAATTAGATAAAATGTTGATGTTGCAAATTAAGAGTTAATTGCCACCAGATACCGAAAAGATGCTGTGGAACATGAACTATAAACCAACATACGAGTTCTAAGTCGTCATTAAGCGATTAAGTTGTTGCTTTTTCTTCACGAACGAAAGACTGTTATTGGGTGGTGGATTAAGGGTAATAATTAAAGCCGGAACATATCCATCTTTAGTACTTTTGAATTACGGCAACCTAAGTATTCAGTTAGAATTGTATTAGTGAAGTATTGTAGTTGTTGCAGTGGTATTTCTTCAAAAGACAATAAGAAAAAAAAGTTTCTTAGACCAATAAAGCTTCATACCAGCGCAATAAAATCAGTCTTGCACCAACATCTTTTCGTAGAAATCTACACAGTTGTTGCATCTGACCTTTATGTAATGTCGCTTTAGTTCTCAGTATTGGTTTAGTGTGACGTGACTAGGGTTTTCACAACAGTCTGACTTTTTCTATTTAATAGAAGCAAGTAATATTTGTTACCGAACTATGCAATGTAATTTGCTACTGTTACAAGTAAGGTTTATCTAAGATTATCGAAATTGTGTGAACACTAAAACTATATCCGGGTATAATCACGATTTTACTCGGCGTTATGTAGAGTTCAATTATAACTACATTAGTAGTTATAAAAATATTACTGGTTACAGAGTTTACATCAATGCGGTTTGCGGTAGATATATCCGTTTGAGAAACGTAGGCGTTTTCACTGCAACGAGGGTTGCACGTAGATGAATATTAATAATAAAGATGCAATGTGATATTGTCGATATATCTTTAATTTAAAATTTTCAGTAAATATTTTAATTAAATGACGTTTTACCCGGACTGATATATCACACACTATTCATTTTGAAGACTATTTTTATTAACATTTTAAATTGTCAATACACAATATATATGTCTACTTCTATATCGATATTCCATTTTTTATATGACCATACCGTTTCGGCATTGGGCAAAAGGATATCGATATTTTACAGTGGATATTACTGTAACGCAACACAGTCGCGTATCACATAGGTACTGAAGTCACAGGTTTCCGGCTTCCATTGCTAAAAATGTGTTTTTAATGTCGTAAACACTTTTTACTTTCACGATTTTACTGTTTTTTTTTCTATAACCAAAAAAAGC
>DWLI01004178.1:0-11087 GCA_018249915.1 Cecropterus dorantes dorantes
ACGCTATAGGCACCAGAATCGTGTCAGGAATCCATATTTTCAATATTCGGTACACTGTCGTTTACACCCTGTATATCACAAATAATCACGTCGATCACTACATAGAATAAGTGACATCAGTAAAAACAGAATGTTCTTTACATAGTATACGCAATTACGTACATAAACTTATTCAGATAAATTTACTATTTTTTATATTTATGTGAATAGAAAAATTCACTGAAATAAATGGTGTTAGTATTCTATAACGTAAAACTAAACATAATAAATATTAAGCAAGTACTTTGAATTCGAAAATATTAAACTGTTTATATTGAAAATGTCGTTGCAGGACTATCCTTAGTAAAATAGTCCATGGTCACTCCACATATATAGAACGCTACACAACGATACACGTTGCACCGTGTTCGGAATGGCGTTTGAAATAAAATTATTCACGCGGATTTAAATCACGGATTTCACTATTCCCATTATTCCCACTATTTCTGTATTCCCACGCTCCCTTGTTTTACGCGACATTCCTATTTTATAGCTAGAATATGAATTTCCGTTGGTTTTTAATCGTTTGCTTTAGTGTGTGATTCTAAAACTGTACGTTTAAAGAATGGCGGTCAGAGAACGACAGTTACTGTAGGGCCACGAGACATTCGTCTAAGTAATAACTATGCAGTTGCGATTTCCACCGGATAATTTTAGAAGGTAGTACAGCTCTTTGTGGTTCGACTTCAGAAGCACCACCGCCACACCTTCTCTGCCTAATAACAGAAGTGTAATGCGCTGTAGTGTTCTGGTGTGAAGGGTGTGGTAAGGCATCCGTGGCAAACCTTGAGTGAGACTTTGATCTTATCTAGGGTTGATTACAGATGCCCATGAGCGGCAATGGCCACTTACCATCATATGGGCTGCATGCTAGTTTGCTACTTAAAAAAAATAAGGGTTGGTCTTTAATCGTACTTCCTTTAATACTTTATACACAATCTAAACTGACGCAAGGCCACGAAGCTTACTTTGAGCTGCAAGCGTTAAATTTAAGCTCGAACTTTAAATTCGAAGCTAATTTTGGTATAATTTTCGGCGAAATTTCGTGGCCTTATAAGATTAAACGTATACTTGTTGTTAACGCTTAACGCTAACGCCTAAAGCGTTAAGCGATTGACATTAGCAAACGAATGTTTCGTGGCCCGTGGCTGGATATGATGAATGTAAAAATTTAATGTGCTTGCCTAAGTATACTTGTACCTTAAATGGTGCAAATATCTATTTTTTCACAAAAGCATTTTTATTATTTTAAGGCTTTTTAATTCTTTACTAACTTAATGCTTTCTACTTATTCTTTCATTCTTCTGTACCAACTACTATATACATATATATATATATATATATATATATATAAAAGCTAACAAATAGATCATTACAAAAATATACATATCATACCACATTATATCACAGATTTGACGCGAACTCCTAATAGCATATACTATATAAATTATTAAAAAAACCCCCCGACTGATGAAAAACAATGAACCAAAGTGAAGGCAATCGTTTTTACACGGTCGATTTTTTTTAAATATTTTTACAACGTTAGTTTAAATCTGAGTTGTCACTTTAAAGCTAGTTTTGTTATAAGATTTAAGTAGCAAAGAAGCATGCAGACCACCTGATGGTAAACAGTCACTGCTCTCCCTGTAAATGGTCGCCTCATTTACAATTGCCGACAAACCCGTTTATCAAAACGCATGAATTATTTCACATTAGGAATTAGTGTGGCGGTGGTACCTCCCTGGTCAAACCTCATACATTCTACCACCTAATAAAAGTAGTAAGAGTCATACTGATCAAATACCAACGTCAAAATGACATTTATTATGTACATCTAGATTACCACTTCAATTTTATACTAAAGCTTCTAAGTTTTTAATGTTAGCTTTAAGCTAGCCCATTGGGAGTAAGGCAGAAAAGATATTTATAAAGTAAATTAAAATATCTTAGAACCATATTTTACATTTATTTGCATAGAGACATTTTAAATAAAACTCGCTACTCTACTTAAAAATGTAAGTTTTAATCCTAGACAGAAAATTTGATGTAGAGGATTTTTTTGTTTGATCTTTGTTTTCGTGTCATATTTCTGAATTGGGGATCACGTCATTGACGTCACGTCATCACTGATGCTAAGTGATTACAGCCATGCCTGAAGCCATCAATCCTATTTGTTGTGAGCGTCTTATGCATTGCATTGCTGGCGGATCGGTCACCATACCGGTCTGACAATTCCGGGTTCGTTTCCCGACCAGACAGACATCTGAATGATGATTTAAGATTTCTGTTCTGGGTCTGGGTGTTTGTTTATTCGTCTTTGTATGTCCATGGCACCCGCGACACAGGAGAAAAACCTAGTGCGGGGCTATGAGTGTAGCAAGCGTGTTTTTTTTATTGCTATCCCAGGTACCTGGAATGCCTCAGTATAGTGTCTTAGCTTCATCAAACTTCAGATCGCAAGCGCATGTTATTCGCAGTGTCTGCAATAATGAATTGTAATAATGTACTGTTATAAGGTAAGAATAGTGTGACAACAATGCTTCCTTCGAACGAATTAAACCAAAATCAAAATCAAAAATCTCTTTATTCATTTTAAAACAATTCTTAATACTATTGACAAGGGCCTCTGTACTATGTTGTGGACCTTTGTTACTGGGTGCCCCGCTCTTCCCCACAGACAATGAATAGTAATTATGTAAAAATTTTTTGGATACTCTAATAATACATAATATAATAGTGTTAGGTTTACGCGTGTGAATATTTGCATGTGTGTGAGTACGTGTGTGGTGTGTGTGCGTGCTTGCGTATATGTATGTGTGTGCATGGGTGTGTGCATGTATGTATGCGGGTAAAACTAGAACTAGTATAGTTTTTATAGTAGAGAGTTTCTAGTAGTAGAGTTTTTCTGTTTCTTCATAGCTAAGAGAAAGAAGACTAAGAGATTACACGTTTCACTTGAACGAATGAAAGATCCGAATGAAAGATCGAACGAAAGATATCACGGATCTTAGTCCACCGCGCTAGCCAAGTGCTAATTGGTCTTTTGAGTTAACACTTTTGATAAATCTTTTTTAGCGAACTCTCAGGTGTGTTGCTCACGATGTTTTCCTTAACTGTAAAGCAGTGATGATTAATGTGACACGCCATAACTTTTAGAAATGAAATTTTATAAGTATCGATAGTTTATAATGCAAGCATTTTAGTGAAAGTAATAAACCCAAAAATATCGTTACCTGTTTACAGTTATTTTGCGGGCGAGCGATATTTAATATTTGCTGACTCGCCAAAAATAATCTACGTGAAGTTAACCAATTATCGTTTCCACCGACCGCATTAAATATAAAATATACAAAATGGGAAGTGACCGATAAACAGATATCCGAAAAATATAAACATAAATTACGCAAGTAGGTTATGAAAATGTGTAAAATAAAATTGAAAGAGACGAGAAAAAAACTAATGTTAATTGGTCATTGCCCAACGACACATGTAAGCAACTTTAAATAGAAAAGGAGTTCTATGTGATTCAATCAAAGATGCTTTGCTACTCCCAAGGACGTATGGTTGACCCATATGAAAATAAGTGAGCCGGCAACAGTACATTGAAATGCAAGAACAGCCTTCCATCGAAATGCAAAATAATGATTTGGTCGTAACTTTCTGGTCAAAACATACCTTGAAAACTCACCATCAATTTAAACCATCACATACCAAAATATATGACCTGCTTATATCGAATGCATAAAAAATTAGAAACATTGCATATGGGGTCTATTTTGCAAAGCATGAGCTATCTGGGTGCTAAAAGGCACAAAACTGAGCCAAAAAGCACAGAACTGGATGTCAAATGGCAGTAAATTGTTTGAAAGCGTTTGTTGTCTGAACGTTATAGCTTCAGCCGGTTTGATGCTATCGAAAAACGTTCAGTGAGTAACAGAGACTGTTAAATAAAGGAGATTTGCGAGCCAAACTCGAGAATGGAAGCCATTCGATGTTAACATTCAACAATTTAACATTGTTGTAAATCTTTCGACTGAGTTTAACTGGTTGTCAAAGTTTCCTTTTAATAGTATTTTCAACTTGTTAAATTTTTTTTTACTTTATAATACGAATGAATGACGTTTTAAATATATACAGTCATTATTCTTATAACGTCAATGTATTATGTCACACACATATTAATTAGAAATGAAATGAAATGAATTGTCTTTATTTTGTATAGGCCTACGAGGGCACTTACAAATTGTCATTTACAATATTATTTCTTATACTACCACCGGATCGGAAGATGACCTCAACTGAAAAAATCCGGCAAGAAACTCAGCGGGTTTGTCTTTTTTCTTTCTAATTCCTATAAGTGTAAATATATCAAAGTTTTTTTATAGCTTTGCAATTCATATTAATTAATTTCTATTTATTGTTGACGACCCATTACTGTCTTACAGTTCGTTACAAGTGTTCTCTTACAATGAAAAGGGTTTAGGGCTTAGGCCATAACCCTTCCTATTGGTACTGGCCAGAATCATACATGCTTGAGAACTTTTTTTTAAAACTCCAGAGCATGTCCCCATGATATATTTGTTCACTGTAAGAAGTGACAATCGTTTTTCAATGCGAATAATTTAAAACCAGATGTAATTTTGAAATAAGAGGCATAGTTTCTAAACAATAAGGTATTAGTGCTTATTTTATAAGTCCCATTTAAAAATAAACCGTTTCTCCTCTAGTATGTAGCAAATAAGACATTTTACTTTTAGATTACTTTTTTTAGGCCAATCTTAACCTAATGCAGAGCATAATAAAATTATTGTGATGTTTCAATGTGAACTAGAGCAGTGTAACAAATAAAATAAATAAATACACACGCTTTCTACACTCATACCCCCGCACTAGGATTTTCTCATGTGTCGCTGGTGCCATGGACACACAGACAAATACACAAACACCCATACCCAGAACAGAAATCGAAATTCATCATTCAGACGTCTGCCTGGCCAGGAATCGAACTCGGAACCCACTGTGCGTCAGACCAGTATGGCTACTGCTCCGCCACACGGGTCGTCATACTATTACAAATACTATTGTTATGCTGTGAATATGGGAATTGTTCATGTTTATAACAACATTAGCACCATTAATTCTTTCTCTACTCCAGAAGGTTATATAATATGTAATAATGGAAGAATGAGAAGATACCTGTCCCCCGCCTGCTGGGAACAGGATAGTGTTGTCCAGTACCACCTGGTACCCCTCGAATTTTGATGTTTTTCCATACTCCACCACCGGCTCCTTAGTTTCCTCACATTTGACTACTGTTGATGTGAACTGCAAAAGGATACGAAGCTAATGTAGCTTGCATGGCTGGCCTCTATTTAACCAATTAGCGCCCTCCGAAGCTTGGAAGCTAACACAAAATACCACCAGCGGTTACCCATCCATTTCTTGGCCTGTGCTTGATTCTCGAAGAGTGCCTGTCTATTAAAACACAGAAATACATAGGCCTAAGGGCCTATGCGTGCTTCGTAGATTACATAATAGTTGTTTTAATTGTTTCTTGCGTTTCCGCCCAAATGAAAATTACAACAAATCAATACAACATTAATAAACATTTTAAACAATACCTACAAATTGTGGTAAGAAGCAGAATTCTGTGCATATATTTTTGTGCATTGGCTTAAAAATAACTTTTTATAGTAATGGAATTGGAAACTGTGGTTCAATTATACAAAGGCCGACTGTAAAATACATGTTTGTACAAAAAACTTACCTCTTTTAAAAAGCTATCTTCTTGGCATTTAAAAACCATTTTATCATAGGTCCTCCTATGTATATTTATAGCTTTAAACCAGTAAAATTAATGAATTAGCCTAATGAACACTAATACTGCATCTAAGGTTGTTAATTTAAAACTGTGACTTCCATATGACAATGACAAGTAAGACAACTGACAAACAAAACAAACAGCTGATGTCTGCCGGCTGTCATGTGTCAATTTTATTATAATTATTTAAATCATGGACGTATTATACGATTTAAACCAACTTTAAAACAGAACGTTCTGTTTCACTATAGATATATATTTTTGTGGAAGTAAAAACATAAAAACCCCCGGCGTGTTTTAACTATATATATTAGATGGCACGGGGTCCAGTTTAAAGTACCCTTCCAGCATTCTAGTATCTAGAGTAGAGAGTCAGGATAGTGTATAGAAAAACCGTAGAAACGAAAATTAATAAGGCGTTTAATTTGTCAACCAATACATTAAAAAAATAAGATTATTTTAACAATATTGTACAAATACTTTTCTTTTATTGGGTAAAAATAATGATATCCAAGAGATTCGGAAACTTATTCATTATTAAAACATTATTTTTTGGCATTCTGCATAAAGATTCCAAAAGCCTCATCTAGGACTGATACAGCAAAATCAACATCTTGTTTTCCTATGCACATCGGTGGTTTTATTCGTATAACCTGCAAAAAGAAGGAAAAAATAAATGTTCATCTTTATTATTTCATACCGGACGAATTATAATTTTACATATTTTTAATAGGTAGTCAGCTGGCGATATGAACATTTGAAAAGGATTAAGATTTTTTATAATAATCGGGGATGAGTTAATTAGTTTCTATACACTCGAATTACATAATTCTCTTACATCATAATGATGAGTAGAAGTTCAAAGATAAAACTATTTTTTAAAGTGCTTATGTATAAAATGACAAAAGTCTATAAACATATGGACAGAAAGTAGATAATAAGATCTACTAGATCTACAAGATATATGCTCTAGTTAAAATGTTGCTAACGCAACCCAAAAAGGCTTATTATAGATATTGAATTCAACTTCATATTGAATTCAACTTCAACTTCATAAAATAATGTTATACTTACATTACCCCATCTTCCCCCAAGACCAACAAGCACACCCATTTCTTTAATCATCTCTAGTATTACAGCAACATCTGCCCGATCTATCGGTGTCTTCGTGTCTGGCTGCACGAGCTCCAGCCCCAGCATCAGACCCTTGCCTCTAACATCACCCAGAATGGGATATTTTGTTTGCAGATCCATTAATCGCTCTATAAAATATTTCCCTGTGACCTTGCAGTTTTCTTGGAGATTCTCTTCTTCTATTACCTGGAAAATAATCATATTCCGTAAATACGGACACGCATACCGAATATGCTGATCATTATACCAAAATCGTTGAACTGATGAGTTATAATTCTTTAAAAAATATCTAAAGTGAAAAGAAGTAATAGCGAAGTGAATGAAATTATGAAGATCTTATCTGGGGTTGATTACAAATTTTCATGGACGACAGTGGCCTATTATCATGACATGGACTGTTTGCTGGTTTGCTTATATGGAAGTGCCATACCAAATTATATATTTTATTTATACCCCTAAATATAACTTAAATAGGGCTTCGTTTTGAAGCCGATCACAAAGCATCTCCTGATAACGCCAAACTACTTCAACGTAGAATTCGATCTGGTGGCAATTCCTTCTCGGTTGAACTTTACTGGTTCTACTTTTCAGTGTTACGTGCTCTACATTTCATCGTCATAAAATATATCTTTAACAGGTTATGGTATTTAGTCCTCTAGTCCAATAAGCCTGAAGATTATATTAATCGTACTTCCAAAACAGCCTGGCCCACAGCCGCAGCCATGGGATTGCCACCGAAGGTATTAAAGTACGACGCTCGGGCATGTGCTGCAGCTATTTCCTTCGTGGTAACGACGGCTGCCATAGGGAATCCGTTCCCTATACCCTTGGCTAAAGTGACAATGTCCGGCGTAACTCCATGGGTCTGGAAGCCCCAAAAGGCGTCCCCTGTACGGCCGAAGCCTGTTTGCACCTAAAATTAATTAAGACTTGGTAGATTACAATGTCGCAATATTTCGAATACATAATGTAGTTTTAATTCTTTATCTATACTTATAACAAAGCAGTAGAGTTTGTTTGATTCAACGGGCTAATCTCAGGAACTACTGGTACGAATTTAAAAAATATTTTTGTGTTCAATAATTCATTAATCGAGGAAGGCTATAGGCTATATAACATCACGCTATGTTTGTTTGTTTCTTATTTAGTAGCAGTATATTATTAAGTAAAGGGTAAAACCGCGTAGCACACCTAGTCTAAGACTAGGTGTGCTACGCGGACTAGGTGTACTTAGACTTAAATACTTAGAAATATTTTATTAATCAGGAATTCATAAAAGAGTTTTTTTATTCACAAAAGATTTTGGATTTCTGCATACAAATTTAAAAGTCGTATGGGATTTTGGATTTGAAGTACCAATCAATAGTTTTCTCTTTTGAATTCAGCTTAAAGTCTTATTTATAAATCTTATTTGTAAAATCGGAATATTACCTATTGTCAAAATTTAGAGATAAAAGTGTATGGCAAGAAAAAATAATTATTATTTAAACAGATAAAAAAAATTTCGGAACTCACCTCGTCCGCGACGTAGAGTCCACCATGTTTCTTTATCAGTTCACTGGCCTTCCTCAGATATCCCTTAGGAAACTGCACGGTTCCATTAACTCCCTGTATGGACTCCGCAAACAGCGCTGCCACTTTTCCCGCTGGGACGGAGTTTCCCAAAAGCTGATTTTAAATAGCATTAATATTAATAAACGGATCAATTTTATTATTATAATGTAATACTTATAACTCTTGGTAAATACTCGATGATATCTTGAAGTTCTGTTTTGAGTTGCGTCATGTTGTAAGTTATTTTCATTAACGTTTTTTTTTAAATATCAATCGATAATCGACAATCAAGCGTAGGATAAATCCTACCAATTCTAACTAATGACTTATTTAATAAATGATTTACTAACAAGGCAAATATTACAACGCCTGTAATTCGAGCCTTGTGGGTTATATCATATGTTAATTATTGGATTTAGGTGAATGTGCCTTCAAAGGTGCTCTTTATTACCACCCCCATGTTTTTATGAATGGAAGTAACAAACGAGCATGCAGCCCACCTGATGGTAAATGGCTACTGCCGCCCATGGACATCTGTAATCAAACCTAGGTAATATCAAAGTTGCACCTAAGGATAGTCACAAATGCATTGCTACCCCTGCGGACTAAGATGGAATGCCTTCACCACATGGAATGCCACACATGCCTTCAGACCAGAACACAACAGCACATAGTACATTAGGCAGAAATAGGTGTGGCGATGGTACTTCCAGAGTCGAAACACAAAGAGTTCTACCACTTTTAAATGTCAAGTCTTAGTATCCGTTACATATTTTGTGGAAGTGTTTTTTTTTTGTTTTTCCCCCCTCTTTTCAACTCTTATTTTATAGACAGGATCCCTCCTCATCTAAAATATCAAAATTAGTATCTATAACTTATAGTTACCTCATGTAATTGGTGAACATATTTGTCTGAGGTGATACAATCGCCAGGACAGGTGCATGAGCCGGGCACCTGCGAATAGGAGTCTCGGCATCCCCCCCAGATACCGCGGAACGGGTCTGGTAGCATTGCCTGTAAATAATTCAAGAGATGTTTATCAGACTAGAAGTGCCCTGCGGGTTCACCCGCGTTTTAGGGGTTAGGGCCTAACCCCTCAAACGATTATGGAATCTTACATTTTAACCGTTAGGCCACTTTAAGATTTTCAAATGGTTTCTTTTTTACTATCTTAAATGGTTCTTTAGGATCTTTAAAATGATATAGCAAAAAATTATAGCCGAGAAATGGTTTTGTTGTTTTTTCAAAGTACAGTGCAGGCATTTCGGAGTCCTTTGCTCTGGAGTTGCGTTTTCATTACCTTCCAATATTTAAAACTTTAACCGTATTTATATCGAAACTGTATAAGTATTTCAAATGGGCCGCACCGATCACTCGAACACTTCAATCAATTGAATTTGGAATTTCTAAGTATCTTTGCAAGTATATTGTCTGGAGGAATACGTAGAATTACGAAGGACAATAATAGCTACGACCATGAATAGAATATATAATAAGAAGTTACATGATAAAACCCGCTGGGAACAGCCAGTGGCAGCCGATACGACTGAGTGCCGGTTAACCCCATCAGTGCGCTGGAGTTCCCGTGGTAAGAGCTCTGCAAGGATATTATGTCATTGTTCCCTGTGTAGGTCTTGGCTAGCAGTATGGCGAGGTCGTTGGCTTCAGTGCCGCTGTTTACCAGGTAAACCACCTAGAAGAAAAAACAAGGTAATAAGGAAAAAAGTACGAAAATTGGAAAATTTTATCCGAAAGTTTTACCAACAAGCTATAATAATATTTAATTCATAGATTTTAAGCAAATTTATTTCCGAAATTAGCATAATGTTGCATAAATATAGTTTACACTATGTTACTACATATGAATATTGTAATAACGAAAGGTTCCGAACCTAAAATTTCAGTAAATTAAGTTTAGTACTTAAAGTAGGTAATTAAATAAACGATACGTAATAACGTAACCCTCTAGCGACATAAAAAGGGTCGATTTTGTCCTAGAAAAAAATATATTATCAATTTGCGTCCATATAATCTCCCGAATGTAAAACTTTCCCAAATGTGAACATAGTTTTCACAAAATTTCGTATTAGGTCTTCTTGTATTCTCAATTTTTATACTATGATCTAAATATTTTCGTTTTACTATGTTTAAAAATATGTATTCTTAGAATATATTAAAGTAAGTACTTGCTTGGTAAAACTTGTTGAAAGCTGAATTTAAAAGGTTTTTCGTATTACCTTTAGGTCGCCTGGAAATTTTTCTGTTAATTTATCAATATACTCGTAGATTTTTGGATGTCGGTAAATATTTGTAGTGTGCCAAAGAGTGTCGATTTGCTCGTGTAGAGCAGACGTTACCTTCCTAAAAAAAAGATAGACAAAGAAAATCAAGGTAATATTTTATTTTGTAAAATGTACGTATGGAATTATCTATACTAATATTATAAAGAGGAAAGATTTGATTGTTTGTTTGTTTGTATTGAATAGACTCCGAAACAACTGGACCGATTTTGAAATTTCTTTTACCATTAGAATCCTAC
>DWLI01004179.1:0-11087 GCA_018249915.1 Cecropterus dorantes dorantes
TCATGGCGTTTGGTGTCGCCCTGTGGAGTCTCACCACCTTACTAGGCTCTCTCATAAAAGTGAGTATGAGGTTATATCACAGTTTCCCGATACGTTTTCGTTTATTACGCGAGAACGTTACATAACGCCGCTTAGCGTGAATAACCGCACAATTTGAAATTTATCGATTTTCAATAATAATTAATTACCCATACTGTTATTATTATTATATATTTACATTATTACCTATTAATGTGCCACTGCTGGCACGGGTCGAGTTTGAGGCCGTAGTCCACCGTGCTGGCCAAGTGCGAATTGGTAAACAAAATCACTATGGTTAATGGCCTTTTATTTTAACTTAATAAAAAGATAAAACAAAAAACATAGTTCGCTTCTTACCTGCTTCTCCTATAAAATTAGTGTATATGTGTTGTGTTATTGTTCATGCAAACCAAAAATATGATCGGTAGAGAATATTTATGCCTACGTATAATTTATCTTAATGCAAAGAGACTAAGAGTGCGCAGGCTAAGAGTGTCCTAATATTGTCACGGGTACTGAATACAAATAATTGCTTAATGAAATGTGTAATTTACCGTGAAGTTTGATGAAAATTAGTCTTTTTATAGTTATCAGTATAAAGATGTTTAAAGATGGGCGATAATTAAATAAACTTAAACTTTATCTTATATAATATATTTTTTTTAATATGGCGCCATTGAACATTTAAAAGAGAGGGAATATTATAATTTCTATTTTAATATATTTCACGTTAGTAGTACTTATTTTTATGTTTTTAGTTTAAGTAGTCGGGTTTTGTTTATAAAAAACTAGCTGACCCGGTGAACTTTGTATCTCCTCCAAATTAATTAATGTGTTAAAGTTCGATACTTAAAAAATACACGAAAAAATACTATAGTACATTATTTTGATTTATCTTGTAAGTTTAGCCAGCGTTTGCAATGAAAGTGCAAAAAAATGTGTTTATTTATGACATCACATTGAAACCTCTAAATTATCAGTGTCTCTGTACTACATTATGCGTGTATAATAAATATAAACTTTCCTCTTGAACCACTCTATCTATTAAAAGAAACCACATTAAAATCCGTTGCATAGTTTAAAAGATATAGGCATATATAGGGACAGACAGACAACGGTAAGCGAGTTTATTTTATACTATGTAGTGATTTTTATTGTCATTTGACTGCGGAACTCTATGACGCACAACTATCTGATTCATAGACATATTGACTTAGGTACCGTAATATATTGACATAGGTTCTCACACGTAACTGCGTTGCGTGTTTTTACGCAATCTTATCACTTTGTTATCAACGTTGTAATTTTAGAAACATGTTACATCATGGGAGATCATCATCCTACTATAGTAATAAAGAAGAAATTCTTCAAAAAGTTTTAAAAATCTTAAATACTTATAAGATAAGAAATAACATTTAATATTGGTATTAGCATAATACTGAAAATATCATTATTATTAATTATTCATAATTATAAAAGTCTTTCTTTGAATAAAATTAGTGATTTTAAATTAAATTTCTATTAAAGTCACAAAAATGAGGAAGTCACGTATTATTTATGTCTTCTATTTTATGGTTGCAATAAACAGTATTTGTATTGTGTTGTTGACAGAATTTTGCAGTATTCGCCCTCTTCAGGGGTCTCGTGGGTATCGGCGAGGCGTCATACTCCACGATAGCTCCCACGATCATTAGTGACTTGTTCGTTGGCAACGTGCGCTCCAAAATGCTTGCTTTCTTCTACTTCGCTATTCCAGTCGGCAGGTAACATACATTTTTTGTTTTCAACTAAATTAAATTAATCTCTTTGTTATAGTGATGCTTGATCCTTCAACTCGAACTATATGAGTTAAAATTAAAATTAACAAAGGAAACATCTTCCAACTTCTTGAAGGCATTACTGCAGAAGGTGTAGGTATATTTCGACCAATCCGAATCCGAAGTAATTACATAGCCTTACAAATACTAATAATTGGTTGTAATTTGTAGATCAGTACCTACTTTTACGGAATAAGTTGCAAGAAATGAACGTTATACGTATCAAAAGATATAACGGAAATAAGCTCAAATAGTTGCTATACATATAGAGACAAATGTCATTTATAGGTATGGTTTTATATAGGTCTTTTCTACCAGGAAGAGTAGGGTAACCTTCGCTTATACTCTAGGTCTAGTATAGAGCTACTTTCCTTTCTTCCCCTGGACGCCGCAAGACGACCAAGTGATTGAGATGAACTCTGTAGCATACTTCTACGAAGTTATCTATGAATTAGTATCGACCGCCTGGCTTACAGCCAAACGCAGTAACTGTGACACGCGTTTCTCTGTATAGAAAATTTACTAAAGGTTTTTACCAGAGGACTTATGTATGATGCTCCGATTGAGTCATACAAAATACGTTATGACGATATCAAAATATACTTTTAGGGGATATCTTCTTAGGGGTAGCATAAGCGTTTCAATAAAATGTTTTAAGTCCTACTGAGTGGGTGTATACTTAATCAAATAAACCTATTATCCAAATTGAATGGTTCTAGTTTCAATAGATTCGCTAACAAGTTCAGTCAATTGATTTATATTTGTAAAATAGGCAATATTTTTCTGGACATAATCGTGTCTTGAGTTACGACTGCTCTAAATAATTTTTCAGTCTGTGTCGCAAAGGAAGTAGTGCGCAACGGATCGAACTAGGATTTGGAAGCTGCATTGCGCGGATGGCGAGATTGGCAACGAATTCTGTTATTCTCTACTCGTGACCTTAAATACGCGATCGACCTTAACATTGCTGCATTGTGTTTACTTGAATATTCGCCTTCTTCTCTTTACTTATTCTAGGTTAATATTTAGTCCGCGACAATAATGCACATACTTGTTCTTTCTCGATGGAGATTGATGGCGACTTTTACATATTCTTAGTGTAGTACCCGACCGCGTCAAGAGGGTGATGTTTTTCGCGCGAATGTATGTATGTACATACATGTGTCCATTTCTTTGATACGCGCTACAGCCTAAATGTCATTTCATTAGAATCGTATCAGTTTGCAGCATGACGTAAGCAATATATATATATATTTAAATAATGTTACATGTTTATACTTACCGCTTGGACACAGCATGGGGTTAAGCGACGGGCGAATTGACAAGCGGTGAGGTTTATGGTAGCGGCTAATTAACCATGCCACGGCATTAGCGACGGCGATTGTATAGGCCTAGGCATCGAAGTGGTCGACTGTAAATTTAGGTTAAACTTGTTAACTGTAAAGTATATATTCTCATAAATTATTTTACATTAATTTGTTCCTACGAATAATTAATTTTAACTAATTTGAATCCAAAAATCATATTTCATGAATAAATTACAAATTTTCCACTTCAAAATTTTCTAAATATATTTGTTTTACAAATTACAATTCAGTCCATTTCTTATTTTTTTCTTTTTAATTTTATTTGTTTCTTGGTGCTATTTGATATAACATTTAATTCTCACCCATAAGAATAAAATATTTATTTTAACGTCATGACGAAAACGTATAAAATAAGTTAAAATAATAGAATAGCCACTGCATCGGTAAACGACCTTTTTACTATGTAGTACAAGTATCGATAAAAAAGTAGTGTATTAGGTACATTAATCTGAAAGCGCGAGCTATGCGGCGGTTGAAACCTGGTGAAAATATTTAAGTTTTATTTTATGGCTTCATAATCCAATGATCAGCGACCATTCAACAATGCGCTTGACCGGCTCTTTTGTGTCATAGCAAATTGAATTTGCTTGCAGACGTTTACAAAAAAAATCTCGGAACATTTTTAAGTTAACTTATATTGTTAAAAGTTCGTGTTGCTTCTAAGAATGAATTCCAACACGCGTCAATGGATCAAGGTGTAATGTTTATTTTTAAAAGTTAGTTTATGAGCACCGAACCGACTAAACCTGTTACGAGATCAATATTTTTTGATGCCATTAAATCCTTAGAATGGACTTCTTAAACCCAATTTTATGTTTTGATAACGATTTAAAATACGATTTATATTATATTTAAGTAGTAAAATCATTTCCATTGTAATATACTTACCTACTATTTATTACTAAAGTATTGAGATGTTAGTTAGTTATTATTTAAAATACAAAAAGGCAAATTAAAAAAAAAGTGTTCATAAACAATTACATTTTATTATAATTAGGTACATAAAACACTTAAACAATAGAAAATATTACATCTACGAAACCTTGGATTTCATATTTTGTGTAACTAATAGGGTATGTACTGAAATAATAATACAGCATGGTAATATTGTATATATTCTATTGTTTGGACTAAAATGCGTCATGCAAATTAAGCAGTTCGTTAAATAAATATACCAAATAATTTCTTACTCAGACGTGGAAAGATCCATTTCGATAGAAAAAGAAACTTAGAGACTTCTTACGTTAAAAGTGTTAAAAGTAATTTCAAAACAATTAAGTAATTATAGGTTTTAAATGTAATAAATAATACTAGTCTCAGTCCTTATACATATGCGTTCATCATCAACCTGAAATTATACCTACAGAACGGTATACGCCAAAGTAAATCTGGATAATACCAAGTACGGTTAGATAGATTTAACTAAAATTCCGTGCCTGGGATTCGAACTTCCAATTCCTATAGTACAATAATTCCCAATTTTCTTTGCTAATATAAAAAATAAGATGTTTGTATGTGTCTGTTTGTTTTTCAATCACGCAAGAACCATTGGTCCAATTTAGATGTCATTTTGCATGGAAGTAGCTTATGTACCTGGTCAACTTATAGGCTTTGGATTTCGATTTTTGCACTGTTTAAAAATGCCTTTCTTAGTGACGTCACTACACCCCTTGGTGCCCGAATTTCATATTTCCATTTTAAATAAAAAGAGAACGCTAAGAAATAGCAAACTTTTGACAACATGTACGAAGTTTAGAATTTAATTTTATTTCCGAAAGGTCCTTATTACTTTTCCTGTAGGTAACTAGAACGGTCGGCGAATAAAATTTATCTTTTTGTCATGTAGCAAAACAGTATCCCTGTTCATCAGCTGATGAGATAATATCAACTTAGAAAAAACTTTCGATTTTAATAAACAGTTATATAGGACTGTTTGGGTTAAAAAAGGACTCTTACTGATACTTGCTATTCAGACGATGTCTATATATTGTATGAATAAGTAATACATTAATCTGATGCCAAAATGATTGATGTGTAAACATAGCCCTCAAGTGCGCCATTACGTACTACCATTTGCTTGTTTTGTTAACGATGTGTGTGTAACGAATGTGTAGGCGATAATTTTGTGAACATGATTATAACTACCATTATAAATTTACCATCTTGCAAATTGATGCAAATTCTAATCGATTTACTTGTAAATGTCGTTAGTTCGTAAGTTAAAGTAGTTTGAAAGCCTCACATTATCAGCTTTATAATTGTCTCCATTGAGGAGATTTTTTAACTGACATATGGTTTATTGTGCGTTGAATATGTATAATGTTTTTAGTTTTTCGTGCGATTGACGAGTGATCAGTTCAAAATTGGCTTGGTAGTTAGCACTGATTTTTAACATACAAATTTCTGTCTAGTTTTTGGAGTTACATAGAACACTTAATTTTGACCTATACATAATTGTGTACATCTGAAAAATCTTATACTATGACACTATAATTTTTCCAATGTATTTTTTAATAATCTACTTATTTATTCTTCTTTCCTACCCTGATACCTTTAGTCCGACCAGTTAAATAAGCTACATACATCTATGCAAAACTTCATGTACCTAATTCGGACCAGTGGTTCTTGCGTGATTGAGTAAAACACAGACACAACATCTCATTTTTATATTAGTATAGATAATAACTATATGATTGGAAGAGGGGTTTCGTTGTGAACTTTAAACGAAGGGACGTCAAGGGATGCTTCGTAGTTTGTTTATCGCACGTCGTATTGAAAGCATACTAAAAGGATGTTTGAATGTAGCATTTATTCAAATAAGGGGTCCTTTTGTGTAAATACTGCGTCCTTTCCCAGTTTCTGTCGTTAAGTAGCGCTGTTTTAACAGCTGCAACAGTTTCATTGGAGGGGACACCAGGGACATGATTCATGGAATGTCGAAGACAATTATAAGTAATAATTACACGAGAGTGCCTCAGATAAGTACCTTAAAACCAACGTGCCACCAGCATTAAGCACGATTTCGGGACTTATAGAAATTAAATAACTAAGCGTTATTAAGGTAAATTGTCGAATATGTATAGAACTAAAATCATACACGGAAAAAACCTAGCTAATACGATTAAATTTAATATAATGAAATGAAATAAAATTTGTACAATGTTTTAAATTTGCTATTTTACAACGTACAAAAACTTTATTTATTATTATAAAACAAAAAATATTTTTATATACCAATAGTTTATTATGTCTGCTATTGTGACATAGGCGTTCCTTTCAATTCCTTTTAGGTTTGTTTTATAAATAGGTTTGTGGTGAGGAAATCCGTCAACTACTATTAATAGGACTTTACTGATGGTATCCTATTATTGGAACTAATGCTGTTACATTGCCGTTACGATGTTCATTTTTACAGCTACCCTTTTGCCTAATGTTGTAAACTAAAATATTATCATTTACCACAAAAGACCCAATTAGGAATAATTTTTTGGGAAATGCTAAATTTACAAATTTTGTTAGCTATCTTCCATAGCTACCACGAATCGTTGATAGAGGAAAAGAAGTTGGTAGTCTCGTTAAAATAAAGATGCTCTCGAAAATTAGCTTGATAGCAATCAGTGGTAAAAACGGATCGCGGATCCCTGAATAATATTGGTTAATTATACGTAAAAAATTAATACATAAGTTATTTTAGAGTCTAAAATAACCTAAGTATACATTTTTGCCCTCATCAAAAAAGATATAGATATACAATCATTCAAATTAAAATATTTTTTTTGTGATAATTTCCAAGAGAACGAATGTTACTTGACGCGATCCGCGCTTGCATAAGTTCCGAGAACCCTTAGTGAGGAGGATCAGAATTATTTCAGTCAACAATACAGTTCCTAGTACCCACTGCAGGCTGCTATTAGATATTTCATTAATCACGTCTAGTCTGCTTGTACGGTTTGTTTATATAAACATTTTGTTGAATGACATCTTCGAACGATTGATACCTTCAACGAATTTACAATAAGGATTACATAACATTTGTTCTACTTTGTTAAAGGGATATCTCGAATCTATTAATATTTTATTTGTTATCTTATTTAATTTAATTTTATCTACTAGGAAAATGGGCATATAAGAGTGGGAAGTTTTAGAGATCCCCAAGTAGCATATTATTCGAGAAAACGAAATAATTTTCATATACATATTAGAAGGACCTTTCTTGTATTTCGCCAATAAATTTTAGAATCTATTTATTCTGGACGCCTTTCTTAGTACTGGTTTAGATTTTTTATAGACTTGCCGCCCTGTTGATTAAAGCTATAGATACGGCCAGACTAGTACATTTATATACAAGTTTTTTTATACATTTATAGACATATAGACATATGAATATTGAAGTAAATGCCATTCAGCGTACAAACCGTTAATTGGATGATACATTCCTTATGTTTCAGTGGTTTTGGATACATACTGGGATCCGCGGCCTTTTCTGTGACTGGGGACTGGCGATGGGGCCTCCGTGTCACACCGATCCTTGGCGCCATAGCTGTCGGGCTTATAGCGTGTGTGATGCGAGACCCTGAGAGAGGGCAGGCTGAGGACAGTCACATGAAGCCAACATCGTACAGAGATGATTTGCGCGCCCTTATTAAGAAGTGAGTATTTAATTAGGAACTGTCGAACATACATAGGTAGCCTTGATTTAAATTATATTTACATATAACTTAAAAACAAAGATATCTATGTATGATACCAATTTTTAAACTTATTAGATAGGTACATATCATAAATTAGCCTAATAGGTATTCATACTAGATTAAATATGAGATTTTTTTTTGGTTTATAGTTTCGTTATTTCTTGGTCGTATTGTGCGAAAAACTTGTTTATTTATGTAAGGTTAAAAAATTGAAATATAAAATCAACGCATTAACATTGCAACATTTCAAACAATAGCACTTGATTTTAACATATAACTTTCAAGATAGTTAATTTACAATCGTTACAATGCATATTTTTTATTTATTTTTTACTTTGAGACGCCAATAATTATCATTCAATGTTGTTATAAACAACATACAAGTATATTAACATGTTCAAGGCCAATATTATTTTTACGAGTACTTTTCCGATTCTTATGTATATTTTGACAAAATAATAAGCGCGCCTGGCGTGTTGCTGGCACCGCGATAAAATCTTCATGAACACGCAGGGAGTGTAGGTGGCATTGAACGTGTTAATATACAAGTATATGCTTGTATGTATGTACGAACTTAAGTTCGTAATAGCAGTTCGTATTAGTATGAACAGTCGACGCCAGGCATAACCACCCAGAAGCAACAATGCACAATAGTGTATCGTTCGATACATAAGAAATATGACCTGAATATGAGTTATATATGACTAACAATATTGCAGGTCATCGATTATTCAATACATTGATGACCAAGGGGTGGTCCGAGATTCATTAGATATCCTGTTATTTAGCTATAGGATACCGTGACAGATTGCAATCCCGATAAAATTATTCTTTTTTAATAAAATTGTAGTGTTAAACGAGCATGCATTCCACTTGACGGTAAGCCCATGGAGATCTGTAAGTAACATCATATAAAACAAAGGTTTTATATGATTTTACTTACTTTAGCTAATATCACATAAGTTGTCGCTGTTCAAGTCTAACACGGTCGCCTTATATTTAAGGCACACCCATCCACCGAAACACAAGAGTTGCTTCACGATAGAAATAAATAGAAAGTTGTATTGGTACCTCTTCATCGATATACCATTCAAAAGTTGAGTTATACGATATACCATTCAAAAATTTGAGTTTAAGTAAAAATTGCCTCGTGTGCAACAAAAAAGAAAACGCGTTTATATAAACTATACGTAACTTTTTGTGTTAACATGATTGCATTTATTACAAAAAGAAAAATACGTTTATTAAAACTATACATAAAGTTGCGTTAATACGATTTCAGCCCGTCGTTCATGCTATCGACGCTGGCGTTCACGTGCGTCGCATTCGTGACGGGCGCGCTCGCCTGGTGGGGGCCGCGGTTCATCTATCTGGGGCTCAAACTGCAACCGGGCGTCGACGCGGATGTCGCGAGGTGAGCACCCACGAGTGATTTTGGTAGACGACGAATGATGTTTGTAGATGGCGAGTAATTTTTATAGATGACAACTAATTTTCATAGGTGACGAATAATTTTCATGGATGACGAATAATTTACATCATTGACAAACAATTATGAACCATTCTGAAACACCAGATGGTTTGTTTGTTTCATTTTTGGCGTAATCCTGAAGCTTTTAATGATAACGTTTATATAAGCATTTTATGGTAGTTGCTATGACATTTAAAATTAAAATAAAACTTACGAATTTGTTTTCTTATGTTACAATAAAATTCTGTGGATATCAAGAATGCACCATCGTTTTGAAAATATGTAAGTTTTAGTTGCCAATATGAAAATGCTATTTAAGTTGAAAAGTGAGATATAAAAATAAAGGTGGCTTATTCACATCACATAAAAAATAAAATACAGACAAAAATTTCATTTTCATATATTTTCATCGCCATAATACGTACCGATTTATATTTATTACTTGTTTAAAGTGAGTTAAGATAATGCAGTGATATAATTCCTAATAAAATTGTGATAAAGACGTTACGATAGGTACCCAATATACTCGTACAAATATTACTTAAACTAAGTATAGTATAGTATGTTTATTTCGTCGTACTGAAAGCGTGAATAACATACGGCATTACACACTGATAATATGTGTGTATGTATGTATGTATGTATGTACGTATGTATGTACGAGTATAGTAATCCACTTTAACAAGGAATGGAGAACATACAATGCTTAAATCGTTGCTTCGTTGCTTGAAGCGTGTATATACACGCTTCAATAACTAATAAACTTTTGAATATTGCGTTATGCTAATTTCTGCTCGCGTGGGGTATTCGACCGATTCCGGATATCCGCGAAAAAAGTAAAAACTTTCATCGAAGTCTACAAACTTATTAATTTCAAAATTCTGTGTTCTCCAGTTCAGTACCGATAATACTCGTATACGTTTTTAATTTGGGTAAATACAAAAAAGATTTAACACCAGTATTTTTTTTGGGTTCGATTCCCATTACAATTTCCTGTGATGTATTTGGGATAAATTAATTTAGCGATTATAAGTTACTGGGTTCGATTCCCGGATATAATAAATGTTTCACACTTCGGTTATTGTACACGGCAACTAAATCACAATCCTAATGTAGGGCTACGAGTTGTGGAAGTGTTTTACATTAGTGCACTCTTACCTAGGTACTAAAAGAGTCTGTGAGTGGAACAGCATGGTCGGCGGCTGTGTGTGCCTATTACGTGTGTATGAGAAGGTGGGAAACGAGTTTGCAGATCAACTAATCACTGCTTCCCATGGACATCTGTAATAAACTTCAAGTAGAACGAGGGTTCTAGCTGAAGCCGATCACAGATGCGTTTCCACTCCTGAAGACCAATATGGTCACGTCGTATCGCCGGCGTCCACATCGCAACTCGTTGACGGTAGCGATACATGTGGCGGTGGTAAGTCCCCGGTGGAAGTACAGCGGTTGACCGTTCCAAAGCGTGTCGTTCGATTTCGGCCTGGTGGGGATGTTCGCGGGCGCGCTGGGCGTGCCGCTGGGCTCGGCGCTGGCGGCGCGGCTGCGCGCGCGCGCGCCGGGCTGCGACCCGCTCATCTGCGGGTTCGCGCTGCTCGCCTCCGTGCCCTTCGTATACTTCGCGCTCGTGGCCGCCGGCGACCACCGCGGCCTCACATACTGCCTCATCTTCTTCGGAATGCTCGTCCTCAACCTCACCTGGTCCATCGTGGCCGATATC
>DWLI01004180.1:0-11086 GCA_018249915.1 Cecropterus dorantes dorantes
TTTTGAGTTATAGGTGGGTCGAACTTGGCCCGAAATGGTTCGTGTAATATAACCCACGGCCGGTGTGTCGGTTTTTTGCTCGAACTTGGCGGACACACTGCCGTGTGTCTAGATTTGTGTAAGTCCTGGATAAAACTTCCCGTGCGAAGGGAAGCGACTGAAGAACACAATCTAGGTGATGGAGAGTAGCGAGTCCTATGAAAAAAGGTCTTCGAGCGAAGAAAAATCCTCGAGTGAAGAAAGGTCTACGAGTGGCGACCACGTCTAGGCAAAAGTAGCACAGGTCGCCCCAGATAGACCAATGACCTGAAGAAAACAGCGAGGAACCGTTGGATTTAGAAGACACAAGGCCGGAGGAGTGGCGCTGTTTAGGGGAAGCCTATCTCTCCTCGAAAGGCTGATGAATGGATGGGATGGGTCTTCCTGTGTAACATCAAAACCTACCCTCCGACAAGCATGCCACCACGGTGGATATTGACAAAATACCTTTTAGGAGAGACCTACGTTCAGAGGACCTCAAACGAGTGATGGATAGATTTAATTTTTCAAAATAATACGTCGACGATTCTCTAAACAAAAGCTGTCAAGATACTTTTCCGAGGCATTCCATCTTAGTCCTGAGGAGTAGCAACGCATCTGTGCTATCCTTAGGTGAGACTTTTCTTATCTAGGGTTGGTTACAGATGTCGATGAGCGGCAGTAGCCACTTACTATCAGGTGGGCCGCATGCTCGTTTGCTACTCCCATGCTATAAAAAAATCAATCGACCAATCAATCGACAATCTTTCATCTTATCTAGAGTTCGTTATTGATGTCGATGAGCGGCAGTAACCACTTACCATCAGGTGGGCAGCATGCTCGTTTGCTATTTGAAGACTATAAAAAAATGTAAAGTTTACCAATCCGCACTTGGTCAACGCGGTGGACTATGGTCTAAATTTCATTGTAAGAGAAGACCCGTGCCCAGCAGTTGGACAATAATAGGTTTACGATAAGAAGAAAAGAAGAGATAAGAAGAAAGAAGACTTCCAAAGACTGATAGATAGATATAGAAGAAAAAAAAAACACGCTTTCTACACTCATAGCCCCGCACTAGGATATTCTCCTGTGTCGCGGTTGCCATGGACACACAAAGACGAATACACAAACACCCAGGCCCAGAACAGAAATCTTAATTCATCATTCAGATGTCTGCCTGGTCGGCAATCGAACCCAGAACCCACTGCGCGTCAGACCGGTATGGTGACCGCTCCGTCACATGGATCGGCAACGGCTCCGCAACGTTTTTATATCATAGAGATGAACTCCAGTGAGTTCATCTTATTTCTTTTCAGAATTGAGAATGCTTTGAAGGGGAGGTAACTCACACCTACTTCTAGCGTGAAGCCGTTCATGTGTGTTTATGGGTTTTGTTGATTGCTGGCTAATTGAAAATGAAGGCGTCTATCTTAGTCCTTAAGAACTGAGATTGTCCAACAACAAACTTACCATTTAGTTACTTGAAGTCGTCTCTATCTTAGTCCACAAACACTGAGATTGTCCAACGGCTTACGGCTTATTTACTAAAAGATTAAAAACTAATTATTTAATTTAATGACTCATTTGTTACAAATAATCTGTTTAACTTAATAATTATAATTTATTTAGAAAAAACATTTTATAAATAAAAGTAAGTACTAAGTCTTGTTATAATTAATTCATAATCGACGTAAATCATAATAACTGCAGTTCACCGGATAGAACCGTTGTGGTTATATCGTCATGTTATAAATAATACCTAGAGACATGTACATATGTATATCCTGGAAAATAAAATACAATTACGTTTACGTATTATGAATATTCAATTACGTATAACGTAATTTGATTTGTGTAATACTTCGCTTGCATTTAAAACAATATCGAATTCGTTAAATGTAAGATTACTTTTTACCTAGTAAGTGATAAAATAACATTTTAATAGAACTTCTGATAGTGCATAGCATTTTTTATTAAAAATAGATTTGGATTTTATTTTCACCTCATCAAAATGTTATTAATATAATGTATAGATGTACATATGTACATTAGTTACACTTACACGCAAAAACTATGGGTCGGTACAACGATGAAACGGTCGAAACTGGTAGTTAGAATAACACATACGATTCTCATTATCATGGCAAACGTGTACGGAAGACATACTTTTCCGAGGCATTTCATCTTAGTTCTCAGAGGTAGCAATGCATCTGTAGCTGATTTCAGGTAAGACTTTGATTTTACCTAGAGTTGATTACGAATGTCCACGGGCAGCAGTATTCACTTACCATCAGGTGGGCTGCATGCTCGTTTGTTACTTCCATACATAAAAAATACTTTAAAATTATTGCTTAAAATAAAAACGCGACTACAACTCTGACTCTTAATTGAAAAAATATACATTTCCAAATTGAAGTATAACTATTAGGTCTCTTATTGATTAGTTTGTAAGCTAAATGGGTATTTTAAGCCTTTGACGGTCGAAACGAACGGTCTGTTTATGTAAACAACTATTGCTAATAGCATTCTTGTTTAGTGGCCACCGTGTTTGGCTTATACTTCGCCGTCAAAATGTGAGTTAACAGTTAAGTGCATTAATATTTTCGCGGCGGTAGAACCAGTTTAACCAGGGAGATGCTACCGCCGCACTTATTTCTATCGAAAGCAGTTCTTGCTCTACGATGACATGTTGTGGTTGCCGATTTACTTGCATATATATAAGGCAACCATCTTTGTCCTCGGGAGTAGCAAGACATATGTGATCCACTTCAGATAGAACCACTGTTCTATACAAAGATGCTTTCAGATCAATGCTCTTTCAGGCAATGAGCGGCCGTAACCACTTTCCATTAGGTGGACTGTATGCTCGTTTGCTATTTCAATCTGACGAAAAATATTAAACCCCACATACTATGTCAAAAAATGGTTTATCATTGGTTGTGACCATTATGCATGAAAATTGTGAAACACGCCATAACATCACACGTATATTTTTAAAATGACAAATTTTAAATATATTAATATCTACACCAAAATAAAATTATGCCAAACAGTTTTCTCAAATGTATTTACAGGATGAAAATTTAACGGGTATCGTAATGGAAATTTTAAGCTATAAATTTCTGTAACGCGTAAAAGCGCTCATTTTTATGAAAAATAAAACACCCCTTTTATTTATAACTATAGGAAAAAACAATGAATGTCCATTTTGGGTGCTATTCATAAACAAAGACACACCCAGATTTATTTATTTTTATTTATCAATTTATAGATTTTTTTAGATCAATAACAGAGATCTGATCTCATTATTGAGGTGTCTGCGTGACCTAGAATAGAATGGAACCCAGAAGTCCCAGAATCTGTGCGTCTCGAACGAACCTTAACAGTGACACATGGATCGAAGTCTTTAGAAAGAAGTGAAAATATTTTTACCTGTGCTCCAATTTATTTTCTATAATTACCAAATAAATGGAAATCAAATGTCTATGTTTTGTATCGGACTGTTGATTATGTAAATAAATATGATAATATTAATAAATATATAAATAAATACGTAATTGTAAATTTGTAACAGACAGTTACAAATTGTCAATTGGATATTTTTTCTTACACTACCACCAGACCGAGACACAACCTCAATGGTATAACAGCTCATATAAATTAAGGATCGCTGAATCACTTATCATATTTCGATTCAAATTGTCGTTGGGGAAATTCGACCCTTTTTATGGGCCTAATATTTTTTGTTTGACGTTTAATACCAATTACAGACCATTCAGATGGGTGATTAAATGATAATAAAAGGTTAGGGCTCGTTTTATTAATTGAATTAACATGAGTTGAAATTACTTGAGATACTAAGATAGAATATTTTTGTGCCCCTATTATGGTTGCGTTTTTACCTGGATTATTCAAAACATGACCATAGACATGTCCAACCATCCCCTATTATCGATAATAGTCAAATTCATGTCATTGAGCATAGTATTAAACTAGGTGATTATGTATTATTTTGTAAAACATAAAAATATATCAGAAAGTAAGAAAATAATAATCTATACTAATATTATAAAGCCGTAGAGTTTGTGTGGTTGAACGGGCTAATCTCAGGAACTACTGGTTCGAATGTATTAGAAGTTAATTATCACTGCTTTATGGTGAAGGAAAACATCGTGAGGAAACCTACACATGCGAAAGTTCTTTAAAAAGTTCTTAAAGGTGTGTGAAGTCTACCAATTCGGACTTGGTCAGCACGGTGGACCATGGTCTGAAACTCTCTCAATCTAAAAGAAGACCCGTGCCAGCAGTGGCAGTATGATGGGTTGACGGAACTGGTTCGAATTGAAAAATTATTTTTGTGTTGTGTAAAACATTTATCGTGGAAAGTTATAGGCCATATAACGCTATGTTTGTTTGTTGTTTTTTTTCTTATATACAGATAGTATAACATATAATAATATATACGATGTGGGCAGAAACACGGACGTATATGAGGCGTTTCATCATACATATCCCTAATTGGTGAACTTTAATAACAATTCTATAAATATTGTACTTATATATTAAAAATAGGTGACGTATCATAATTGTTGTAAATCTACACACATTTATAATTATAAAAGTTACGTACGTCGATAATAAATGCAATGAAGCTAGTTACACTGATTTAAATGTAGAGTTTAATTTGGTTCGATATTCTGAACGTACGGCCGTAAATACAAAGATAAATGCAGAATGAAGCAGATGAAATGGGCTCGGTATAAAAAGCTTGTGTAATGTACACAAGTTTCAGTTTGTATGAGAGAATCGTTCATCAATTTGTATGAGATTTTACGATAAAGAGTAATTAATGCTTACAATAGTGTTGTAATGGTTAAGCAGTAATAATAAGCAAATAATTTTACCCGACTGCGCCGGAGAGTGATGTTTTTCGAGCGTATGTATGTATGTTTGTTCGTTTGTATGCATGTCCATTTCTTTGCCGCGCGCTACAACCCAAACGGTTTGACACATTGTGATGTATGACATATCATTAGAATCGTCTTAGTTTGCATAGTGGCATAGGCTATATAATTTAGAAAGATATTTTCTTATTGGCTCCAAATAACGATCATGTATTTGATGGTATATTAAAGAACATACAACATTAAAATCAAAATTTTGATATCCCTGCTAAATCACTTGTTTGTTCTACAAGAATCTATTTGTGTGACGACCCGCGTGGCGGAGCGGTCACCATACTGGTGTGACACGTAGTGGGTTCCGGGTTCGATTCCCGGCCAGACAGACATCTGAATGATGAATTTAGATTTATGTTCTGTTTGTGTAGTCGTCTTTGATATCGTTTCTAAACCACTCGAGAACACTAAAGAACACAAGCCTATGTAACGTCTTACAAACACATTGCAAATTAAAGCAACTCCATGGTCCGCTATATTCATCCTACACATTACTCAGTAAGCGACCCTATCAAGGGTTACGGTTGGTGCGGGTAACAAAACAATTAGCACTCATTGTGGTGAGATTATACATGAACTGATACGACTGGGGTGTTATTAAGGCTTGTACTACAAGAATCTATTTGTGTGACGTAGTGGGTTACGGGTTCGATTCCCGGCCAGACAGACATCTGAATGATGAATTTAGATTTCTGTTCTGGGTCTGGGTGTTTGTGTATTCGTCTTTGTGTGTCCATGGCACCGACGCATCAGGAGAAAATCCTAGTGCGGGGCTACGAGCGTAGCAAGTGTGTGTGTGTGTATGTCTCTTTCTAAGTTATTAAGACAGAAATTTATTAAAATTCACATTTCATTGAAATTAACATTTCACAAAAGTCATTAGTGCTATTTTTTATGTCATCTGTACTCGCGAGCTTGCGAGTGACGTCACGTTTGACATTCGTCTAGTTAGCTTGGTCAACTTGTATATATAGTTTGCATTGTCACACACTACAATACCCTGCTTCATTTGGATGCACAAATGTGAGTACACTTAAACCTACACAGAATCTAAATATGTAGACAAGCCTGATAGCCTCTCTGAAACATACCAGTATGAAAACTTCTATGCATCTACGAAAGGTGCATCTCCTACTTCTAAGTATTGCATTACTTTTTTCCAAGTTCAATAATTCACTCAATACTTGCACAGCTTTCTAATTATTTATGAAGTTACCTATTATTTAAATGTATAAACGTGTAGTATACAAGAAATTTAAAGTTAATGATTTAAAAAAAAAGCTTTCTTTTTTATCAGTACTTTATTTTGTGTGTTACCAAAAAATAAGTATAGATTTTAAAAACATTGCCATTTTATGGAAATACTTCATTTAAAAAGCAAAACATTACGTTACACCGTTTTTTACAATGATTTAATTTTGTTTTAGATTGAATACGATTAACATTATGTTATACGTGAACATACACAGTAAAATTTAAAAATATTTTTCCAACATAGTGTTTATTTAATTTTGCTGAGTCCAAAGGAATCCTTATGTTCTACAAAATGATATTAAAACCGTGTACACGCGCACAATCTCAAAACGTATCGCGTAATTTTGTACAAACTTCACCAAAATATTTACACAAAAGTATGGGACAAAGAGATAAGAGGGGAAAATGTTATTTCTTCCCCGCCTACGATAGCGGGAGTTTCCGTGTTGCCGCGTAGTAATCAAATGAGTATTGTACTCGTAATGGTAAATTTTTAGTAACCTTGGGTTTTTTGTGTAGGCAATGGAGCAGGAATCAGACCAGCTGCTTAGCGGTCAGTACTGTCCATGGAAATTTATCAGTGCTAACTAGGAAACATCTCTCTGATGTTCTCTCTGATAAAAAAGTGTTTTTTACGTAAAGAAAAGTGAAGATATGCGTATTACTCTTACAAAACGAAATAGGTACAAATATATGCCTATATTTAGTATGGTATACTTTTTTACATTAGATTTGGAAATGTTGTGCGTGTCAACGACCGTGCGCGCTACATAAATTTTAATTAATAATGTCATGATAAAGTAAAAAAATCCTACTATTCATTAAGTTACGTCAAAATTAAGGAGCTAATAAATCAAACTTTTTAACACTAATAAAAAAAAATACATTTTACTTAAATTCCACGACAGTAAATTTTTCACGTCTTTTTACATTACACATAAGCAATTTAGTATTTAAAGCGCTTGAAAAATGTGGAACACTTCCGTATTTTCTTAGCGACATATTTCGAGACATATTTCAACAATTTAGAGACACACATACCTCATTGCTATGATAGAGAGCTAATATGGTATTCGAGTCGTAAATTCGCGAATGATATCTTGGATCGTGAGTAAAATAAAATTTATCGTTTATCCGAGAAAATTTGCTAGTTTTATTACACCGATCCGTTCGGATCGTCAAATATGAGTCTTTATTAGGGCGGCGTACGTTTATTTTCGTAACGGACAGAATAGTTTGATGTGAGAGGCAAATTTTAAATATTTATATAGTGGTAAAATTATTATCTGTTGATAAACACATCAAACTAAAAGATATTTCTATGTATATTTTCTATGTAAAGTTATAAGCATATTTCGTTCTTTTTCATATTAAAGCAGATATTCGTACTGTTCATCCATATAAAAATAATGGAACTCTCATGTCGAAGTATTTTGAAGTCAGAAAGTTAAAAAGTTACTGGCTCAAAGTGAAGATTTACTGAGTTTTTAGTTCGTTTTAAAGATATAGGAAGTTTACCGCGCAAAGATATATTTATTTATGTATATTTGCGACAACTTGGGAATCCTATTAAAATATGTCGTCTTAGATATGGAACTCTTCGTAGTTCAACTGTAATACTTTAAAAATTAATTACTCTCAAGAACTGCAATTTTGTTTCGTTGTACTTAGTTACAAATGAGGTTTCAAGATGGTAACACGAGTGTGGTTCGAACGGGAGATATCATCCTTACCCCTATTTCTGTTGTGAAGCACTTGCGTTTTAGTGGAAGGATGTGGTTTCCAGCTCTCTTTCATATGTGGAGTTCATCTTATTTCACGAAAGTAGCAATGTATCTAGTTCAGATAGAACTCGTTTTTTATATGAATTGCTTACATATATCCATGGGCAGCAGTGACTATTTACCATTAAACTTGCACGTTTGCTACTTAATTGCTAAGGAATTGTAATATATTTTTTATTTAAGTTTGTTTTTACAAGACACCTGTATACACTCAACAATCGTCGCGATACCACACTGTTGATTGCGAAATAGAAAAACTAAAGTAGAGATAGACAGAGAAACACGCGCACGCCGCACGGCTTGCAGCGCGCGTGCTACTTGCTTTCTATGAAAGAGAGAGATAGACATAGAAACACGCCCATGCTGCACGGCTTGCAGCGCACGCGCTAGCAACTATAGCAAAAAGTGTCGTTACAACTTTTGGTCTTTTTTTCCGTCTAGTCCTCTTTCGCAACGCGCGTTAATGAACTTCGTTCCAAGAAATACATCATACGGCAGTTACTATTTATTATCAGTTAGACTACATAATTGTTAGATATTTTCATTATGTATTAAATAATTACTGTAGACAAAAATAAACAGTACTTAAATAGAAATATGGTATTAAAAATACTCTTTAAACAGATACATGGTAAAAACCGTAACACTAAACGTGTTGTCAGCACAGACGCGAGTGACTGACGTTGAGCGTTTTTAGGTCAGATCACACTACGGTCAGGCACTATCCTGACCAGTCTTGTCCGGTTCTTTAATTAGAGTTCTGAATGCTCATTTGCTGGATGCGTTGCTACTTTCAAGGTATAAGATGCCTATATGAAAATAAACCTACTTTGAGCTGCATAAATATGTATGAAAATAACTTATAATTATTGGAATTTCAACACTGCGAGCGGTCATATTATATGAAACCGTTATATGACATGATTGGAGTCATAACGTACCAGACCGCAAAGTTAGTGTGAAGAAACATTTCTTTCAATGAAACATTTTTGTAATTTTACACTATTTGTCGAACATATTTGTGTACAGTCGTACGTACGACATATGCAATCGAAAAAAACAAAATAAAACGTAATTTACCTAGCGAACATATATAATATTATACATTATCTTATATCAAACGAAATTGAATCATTCAATGTAAATAAAATGAGGAAAAAATGGCAATTATCCTTTATAAATGTTTTTTGATTCAAATTGGTTTGGATGAAAATCTATTTATACCTAATTCCAGCTTTGTCATACAGACCTCCTACTCGTCTACTGATTATTATATTTTGTGAATATATCTTGAGTTTTAAGTATTGTGGATATAAATAGATATGAATATGTGCTATAACCAAGCCCTCTCCGGGTTGGTTATTTCGCTACGAGACATGATTAGCAAGCTGAAGTGGTAATAGGCCTGGATGGGACGGAAGTGTCCCCCGACCAAGTGGGTCGATGGCCTGAAGAAGACGGCGGAAAACTGTTGGATTTGGAAGGCGTAGCATCAGTTGGAGTGGCGCCATTTAGGGGAGGCCTATGTCTAGCTGTGGACCTCGAAAGGCTGATGTATGTATGTATTTGTTCTAGTTAGCGTGTGGTAGAAGGATTATGGTTCAACGGGGAAAATATGAGAACAACCGTCATGCATATGTCTGGCGTTTACGAGTTCAGCGTTTCCATATAAGCTTTGATTGCCGGTTCACTGACAATACAACAAATCCAACATTGACTTTTTATGGAATAGTTTTGTAACTAAATTAGTTATAGATACGTATAAAAATCTTCTAATCTTGAAAACTGTGTCGCCATCTATAGTCTTTTGTCGTCCTTTATAACTCCATCTATCGTTGAACCCAGAAAACAGCAATCGTCCAGCAATAACGCCACGTAACGCCCAGCTATGTGGTGTAGGCAACTACTAACACCATCTATGGTCAAATCTGAGAAACTTCACATTAGCATGTCGGTGTCATAAACCCGTATTCTTTCCCCTACTGAAAAGTGTTCAACGTGGCTAAAGAAGTTTTTACTTTCAAAAAAAGAAATGCTCGTTCTAATAAGCCAATAAAATTAATAAAAAGTAAATAAATCTGAGAAATCGATAAATTAGATCTTGGCCTTAACAGTATAAATGGGGTTGGCAGTAATAGGCAATCGCAGAAGTTTCAACTGTAGACGTAATCTGGTCGCAAGTTATCGCGCGCCCACCGGCCATTCAGTTTTTGCGATAATTGTGTCTGGAACTTTTACGACTTATCGGTGTTTGATTCCAGTCTTGGCTCAGAGAATGACTCTTATCTATGATTTATACCTCTATAGAACCCATCAGCCTATAAAAATCCATAGACATAGACCTCCCGAAATAGAAATTACAAAATTATTACCAAAATTTACATAACAAATCGAAATTTGATTTTTGCAATCACATAAGCCATGATCATCCACCTGAAGTTGTATTATATTTTAATTATGTTAGTGTCAAATAATCATAAATCTTTCACATCGACACATTCTTTACATCAAGCTCCAGTGTGTTATTATGGTACTGCAGTAACTTCACTTTACTTTTAATAGTCTGATAATGAAGTCAGGATTTCTAGTTACACTGCAAACATTACACTATTACACATTATGTTCTTACATCAAATCACGCAAATAATAATATCTGTTTATCAAACACCTTGAACTTAACAAGTCTTATTATATTTTCATAGCTATCCTCATTATGCCCAAAAAATATGTTTTACACCGCGGCCTCTAATAATTAAATTTTACTATCCAAATTTAATTTTTATGGAACCATTGTTAAATCCCAGCACGACAATAACGGAACATGTTCTAGCTAGGAAATGAAGAGTTATGCAATATGGAACCAGCGTAAATACATTTCGCGGAAACGTGAAAATTTCGCGCGATGCTCTCAAACTTGGTGGTTCGTATTTAAAGTGCATTCATACACATAATTATGTTGGACGAATGTGAGAAAAACGGCTAGGAAATTATATTCGTGCATTAGTTTTAAGGATTGATTTATTTTTATTCTATATTATGCTCATGATAGTATATACATGTTTACATTACATC
>DWLI01004181.1:0-11085 GCA_018249915.1 Cecropterus dorantes dorantes
AAACTCTCATCCTGAAAAAAGAACTGTGACCAGCTGTGGGACAATAATGGGCTGACGACGAATGGAAATGAGAAACGGTCATCCAGTTGCTCTAGCTTTAAGTGGTCTCTGCAAACCCGTATATATTTAATTAATATTTATCGCTAAACTCAACTCTTAAAGGTGATCCATTTAAAGGTAAAATAGAATGCCTTGTAGTTATATGTGGAGCCTTAGGACCCTCTTCAATGTATAACACAGACACTATTTGTATAAACCAGAAAGGTCTAGACGTCATGTAGTGCGGTCGCACTCGAACTACTAAAACGATTACTTTCAATAGATATAATACGTATAGATTTTCTTTGGGAAGTCGGTTCATGAAAAAGTCAATCATTAAATATTTACAAAAATGTACGATTATATAGTCGATATTCTAATAATGATACGATAACAATAACAATTTAATCGCGGATCAAATATCTGGTACACTTTTTTTAAATTGAAGAAGCGTGCCCTCCCCTTGATAGTAAGTGGTCCCTGCCACCCACGTACACACGCAACCGACTTCACTTAGAACAGGAGTTTTAATTGAAATAAATTACAAATGCTTTGCTACTCCTAAGGACTGAGAAGGTCGCCTCGCATTTAAGTTAGCCCGCATCCACGCCCTTCTAACAAAACGCATGAACGGCTTCACGTTAGGAATAAATGCAATAATAATTATTACTTTACACGCTTCTTTTCTTAATTTTTTAAACAAATTACTTTAAGGAAAGAAGGATGTGACCATCTTCTTTTCACCTATAGCAAAATTGTATCAAACTAAAGTACCTACGTATACACAAATACTCGGCCACGTTTTCCGATATGTACGGTAGTAGATAGTGTTAGGAACACCGTTTTGTTAGATGTGGTTATCCGGTCGGGCGACGAACGCCAAACGCGTGTAGTAGCGACGCGTCCGACCATCGATCGAGTATTTGTTGATCGCAGTATCGGGCCTACATCTGTCCTACTTTCCCGAGTGTCCAGTAGGCTTTATGGTCGCTAGCATTTGCGTCAAAGAAATGCCAACCATGCCATGTCAGCCATCGATTTAGATAGCTTATAACATATAGACGTAATTGATGTAATAATGTTCAAATCCCATTGTTTTAAGCGCGGGTATTCAATAAACGATATTTCAATGGATAGCCTAGGAAATACCATTACCCCAAAAAGGAACAAAGCTCTGACCACAAAAATTCATTTGATCGACCAAAGCTAATAAAGAAACGAGTAGGGAAGCAACTTGACCTTATTTTCTTTAAATGAAAAGTAGGAGCGACATCGATTATTCAAGATATCTTATTGAGTTAGCATACGAAACCTTCAATTATTATAATTTGCCGCGCTCCTTGTCAAATTAAAAGGCGTAATTTCCTTTTAATTTGACAACCCAATGATCATATCATGTGACAACACTAGACAACTTTAAAATCTACTTGTCGATGAACGGGTATGAACTTGCACCTTCAAGAGTTCATCCAGAAGTTCAAGCGATGCTAAACACTCAGCTTTGGGTCCGGAACCGATGGCTGGAGTATAAAGGAATAAACGATTTTACAGCCGACAGCCCTCTGGAGCATTACCCGGCCTGGGAACAAAGAGGGAGCCGAGACGAGACGTCCCCGAGTGCCCGAACGTTCACACCGAAATCGGCGAGACGGTGCACGTTCTTTGATTTTGTTTATTATTTTTTAGTTCTTCCAAAGGTACAATGCATGCATGAATTGTACCTTTATTAAACAAGGTTCAGACCGAAATTACGACTGAATGTTCTATTATTTTGTTGGATAATGATTCAGCAAGTAGTCAACAGCTGTGATTCATGTATTTAATTTTAGATCACCAAATCTATTCATACTAATGTCCGAAACTGTTTTGTCCAAAAATATGTAAGAATGTTGACATGCACGTTGGATGGATGCCACGTAACATACTTCACAGAAGAATTATCATCGATCAATTAATAAAATACTACTGGAGTGTCTGTCCCGAGGAACGCACGTGCGAACTAAATATGACGCCGGCAATATTCGTATCCGTTTCTCATATTAATTACATTGAAACAGGTTGCAAGTTACTGAACATTTTATAAATGATCCACTGTAATTTAGAGATCTTGATTTTCCTGTTTCACTTGTAAAAGTTAACTTTGTCATACAATGAAATTCTGTTATCTAAAATTAATTCTAAGATTTTGGTAAAGAATTATCTACACTGGCGAAACAGTGATAACATAGAGGTTAGTAGCTCGGTATCTCAATGGTGCAGTTTAAGGTTTGAATCCCAGGCACATTATCGTTCTATGGGGTCATGCGGAAACCTGACACACCTGAGAGTTCCCAAGTTTACAAATCCATACTTGGCCAGCGCGGTGGACTATAGCCAACACCCTCATTCTGAGAATAGACCCTTGTCCAACAGTCGGACGGTAATACGACGAGGACGACATTAATTGTGTTTTAATAAAAAAAAGTGATAATCCGTTTTTTACACGCAATCGAACAAGAGACAAAACAGTTTAAGCTTATCATATTTTGTAGACAGAAGATTATTGGAATGACTACAGTAGTAATTGCATTAAAAGAACAAGTTACTCAATCTATCACTAGGCGTATGTTTAATCGTTCTATATCTAATTTCAGCCGAGGCTAGTCAGCTTGGCGCCCGCAGACGTCACGCAACGAATCGCTTTGATGGGCGTGTTACGTGTGATGGATACGGAGCCACCGATATCCTTGACGATGACGTGGACACCGCGCATACAGCCCCGGTGTGACCAAATATTATTGATTGAAATAGTAAACGACCATGCAGTCCACCTGATGGTAAGTGTTAGTTACTGCCGCACATGGACATCTGTAAGTAACTTCATACAGTACAGGGGCTCTATCTGAAATCGATCGCAGATGCGTTGCTACTCCCGAGGGTTAAGATTGTAGCCTCATATGTAAGTGAGAAACGCTAAATTGCTTCACACTAGAAATTGGTATGGCGTTAGCACCTCTCCAGGCGCACTACACTGGTTCTACCACCTGGGCAATTGACTATCAACAAGATTATCCGAAAAGTTATCAAACGTTCCACCTTTCATGTTTTATGCTACATATCGAATCGAAATGTGTTGATGTCGAAAATGATTAGATATGCAAAACTTCATTTCATCAAAATACTAAATTATAATTTTATCACCGATGAATTGTTACATTAGCGCTTATTCCAGATTAGTAGCGCTAGGGGACTTATTAACATTAGCGTATTAGAATTAACGTTAAGAGGATAGGCTGTCCTTAGACTCGTCAAGCGCTTAGCGTTAATTTGGGGATAGTACAGCTAGTGGCACAAAGCAAAAGTATTATGCTTTACCTAAGAACACTTTGAACATTATTCTCTTTACTACAACCAACTAGACTGAGGTCACACCATCACAAATCTTGTTTCATTCTAAATGAGCAAACTTCAGGCCTTCCTTAGCGAAACCTGATAACATTAAAGCTCGTTGGTCTTGAAATAATAAAGGGCTACCGAATCTAATGTTACTTCAATTAGAATCCGTATGTGGTTTTAGAATAGAGTTCAAGGAGAATGCTAATGAAATGTTTAACGCTCGCAATAGTTGTCGTTGCGTGTGTCAATAGTTCTTGTAATACAAGGTTTGCTTCAGCGTACGATACGGTAACAGTGCGGCGTCATTGCCACATGCTTCGATGTATAGCAGCTGGTGTCTCACGGGGATGGATGCTTGCGTGACACGCCTCATCTGTTAAAGCACCCATTCAATATGATGTTCTTAATAATTTACCACGTATTGTAACACGTCAATTTATATGATTTTAATCTAATATTATCGCGGTATTGATACGTTTTGACATGTTACGGGTACTCACGATGTAACGATATGCGGTTTTTTAATTCATTTTTGATATTTCAACCTTACATGGATCGTGGTCACGGCAAATTGAACTCAACTTAAAAATCGCATATCGTGAATACCCATACATATTAAAACGAAATTATAACGTATAAGAGTAATTTTAAAGCCCTACATTATTGAAGCCCTAAACGTTTCCTCAAATAGTTTACTAATTGTCTAATTTGATCTCAATCGATTCCGTCGAGAGAAAAAACTTTTTGTTTCGTCTTATACTTTAATTGTAAATGTATAAACATAATGTAATTATCGTAAGGATACTGTATGATTGAAAATTTTGTTAACTGCTGTAATAAGGAACAAAAACAGCGGACTATCTTAAAACAATTATGAACTAAATTGCGGTTGAATTATTAAAAATAATTGTTTTGAGTATGCTATTTATCTCATTGTAATTCAACGTTAACGGGATGATGGGTAATCCGACAGTGATGTTGAATTAATACATAGCTTGTACACTATGGGGTGGTACCGAGTAATTTTACACAATAGAGAGCTATGTATAAATTGAGAGGATGAAAGTTTGGGTAATCGTCAATAATTCAGTCAATGTGTTGGTACCTACAAAAAGGGTCCGCTGTCCAGGATCGCGAGTTTATATTGAATTGGGAAAAGGGCGCCGCAACAAATCTCGCCCAGAGCGCTGGGCGCTGGTAGTGCTCAAAACGGCACGGAATAAAATTTTGTAATTTATATTAGAGTCAAGATTCTCGTGTTATGGCCATTTTTCTATCACGCGGGTTTGTGCATGTGTGTATTTCGGGCCCAAATACGTGCTACTCGTTTCATATATACTTTTCCCGTCATGTTTCAGCTACATATACACGATATTCGCACACCAACGGTGCTCCGCGCATCTTCAGCTCCTACACAATATTGTTCACTGTTTTCGTTTGTACGTTGAATGAACATGTTGAACTCAGAACTAGTACTAGTGCGGCATATATTTTTTCAGTATGCTTTTGTAAACTATGTCTTTACGGTTTTTGAAATGTGTTTTTATTAAAAAGGCCGTTAAATACATCACGTGGACATTGTAAAAAAATGCAAATGTCTGTTTTATTATTTTGAATCTTTTCTAATATTATAGTAAGAATGGTGAGGATGGATGGATGATTGTTACTTTTTATGTCAAAAATGTTCTGAACACTTGGGATATATTTTTGATTTTTCCCAGAATAAGGGCTCGATATGATATTGTACATAGTTGTTTAGTGAGCAGAAAGTAACATAGACTACTCTTTATCCCAAAAAATGTACGGTTTCTGTAGGACAACATAACAATTGTATCTTAAATAAAACGAATTTTTACACGAATTTTTACAAAAAAAAAATACAGTCTAATTGAGAACAGCCTCCTTATTTAAGTTATAGAGTTTTAACGCATATTCTTAAAGAAATACCCATGTTAAGTACTGTCGGACAATTAATCGAAAACGCATAATATACTCAAAGTAGATCCTATATACATATTTTTTACGTCAATAATATATCTACGAAAAGTAAATACTTTTAGTACGTACGTACGGTACGGTACGGATATCAAGTAACGACAAAAAAGTACATAACACGCATCTTTAAAAAAAAAGTTCAATATCAACTTGCGCCACTCAAACATATGATATACTATTTGTTAGATTTCACATTCAAAAAAACGTATTAAAACAACTTTGAATATGTACCTAAGGGAGTGGGCAACAACTGTTTTGTCTTTCATTAAGTATATGTTTATTTCTACGAACACGATTGTCTTTAATAGCCCTTTTACAACACTTTAGTTTAGGATGACAGTTAACTCAATTAACATTACAGTAAATATATTTTTAATTTCAAGTTACATAAATACATCTTAATCTATAAAATAAAATAATATTTGTGCTTTCTTGGATTTTAGAATTTAATGTGGAGCTTGGCCTTTATAGGCCACTCTATATATGGCCCAACACTGTAGCTCAAGAAATGTATATCCACAGTTTGAATTTTGTCAAAATTTAATATCATTTTCCACTTAATTATAATAAACAATATTGCAGTTGTAAGTAGAAGAATTTGTAAGTTTTGAAGTATTTAGTAAGTAAAGCATTAAACCAATATCATTAACAAACAACAAACCTGGTCTGTAACAAATAATATGGAGTTATGTTTTACTATCCTAGACTTTTAGTGGTTGTTTGATATTATATATGTATGTTTCATTAGAAAAGATACTTTATTATTAAGTATTATAATATTAATAAAATATTACAAATCACATGTATTTGAAAGATATCTTGCGGACCAAAGAGTGAGTACTTGAAAGTTCAAAAGTTAGGAGATAACAAATCTCAAACAAAGCAGGAATATATTTGAATAAAAGTAACAGATTATGTGTGGGTAAAACAATGAAAGCCAATCAAATTACACAAACCAATAATAGCACAGTAGTACAAAATAAAATATAACATCAGTATAGTATATTACACTTTAGTAGTATCCAATTAACTAGCCAATGGGCTGGGCACATCATTCATAAGATGTTCCAGAGTTAAGGAAGAAAGCCCTAAAATGCAGACCACATCTGGGCAAGAGATGTATCAGATAACCAGGACTCATAATCTGAAAAAGACAGCATGGAACTATTGGATTTAAGGGTTCAGAACCAGAAAGAGTGGCACAGCTTAGGAGAGGACTATATAAAGCAGTGGACAGTCCAAGGCTGTCAGAAAAAAACTAAACAATAGTAGTTTTGGGTATATGGTAAACAACTTTTAGGTATTTTAAAGGTTATAGGTTAGCTATGTGCTTTCAATTTTATTACTTGGCTATGAGGTAACAGTTGGTTAACAAGAATCAATGGATATAGATTAGGTAATGTGACATCATTGGATGTCGTAACATTTGTTATAATAGATGTAAGAAGTATCGCACATGGTCACGCCTATCAGGCAATATTGATAACAGCAGGGATAAGTGCTTCTGTGTTTTGGTATAAAAGGTGTGGTACGGAGTAACACTGCATCTGTTGTTACCCTCAAACAAGCTGCCCTGATCTCATCTATTACAGATGTACATGAGCAGCAGTGGCCACTTACCATTTCGTGAACAGCGTGCTTGTTGGCTACTAAAATATTAATAAAAAAGGAAAAAAATACAATTACAATTTAAAAATTGATCTTTATGAAAATCTCAAGAAAATTGTCATTAGAAAGGAATGTCATTGGTATATATTTGAATACCTAGACAACCGTAGTGTATACAAATTTCAAACAAATAAAATAATTAGAAAGTAAAAATTTAAGTATACTTTATATTTAGTACCATGATCACTTTTATTAGACATTGAAAACAGATACATTGATTTGCAAAAACATTATATGCAGCGTATCGCATCAAAGTAATTTTCTGAATGTCATTCAATACATGTAGTAGTTGAATAGCTAGACAAAATTAGCATGATTAGCTTTGACATTACAAGTATGTAAATACACCCACACACAAACAAATTTATACAGTCTCACAAAGATAAACCAGTAAAAACAATAAGTTTCCTCTTTGTTACACTAGATATATTTTCATTGTTCACTATTCTTTAAAGTAGGCTTTGTCTAGTGTACTCATTTTCTTATATGAACCTCAACTTAAGGCAGTGACATGCGGTCCCTGGTTTTATCACAACACATGTAATTGTTTTCAAATAATATATAACTGATAAGATAACAGACAATTATACCTAATTATTACTTGGTATTGCCCATATTTTATCGTTGTTTACTAAGATCATAGGAAAGAGCAAACAATAAACTTTTTTTTTTTATGCATTTAAAATTTTCATAAGAGTATTTATGAAATGTTGTGCTTTGTGTCATCATTGTATTTATGAAACCCTTACACAATGAACAAAACAATGAAAAGTTTTTATTGAGGTAATTAACACCTTAGTCCATGAACCAGAGAGAATAATGAATTCAGTTGCCTTGGGTGTTGATTTACTTCCATAAATGAATATGGTCAATCCAGTTATTAGTTTGGGCAATATAAACAAACACAACACCTGCTCATTGTAACAGGTGCCTACCAACAGCCAGGTCAGAGTATGAGTGCATGTACAAGGAGAGAAGTGTGTACTCACTCGAGTCCAACGGAGAGGAGGTGCTGGCCGATGAGGCGCACGATCTCCTGGTCGGTCTGGCCCATGCGCAGGCCGGGCGGCTGCAGGTCGCCGTTGCGCGCGTCGCCGTTCAGGTGCGGCGCACCGTTCGCGCACGGCTGGTGCATCGCGGGCGCGGGCGACAGCCTGCGGGTCCGCTTGCGCGGCGGCCGGTGGCCCTCGTCCCCCGACTCACTGGAGGCCAGGCTGGCCCGCTTCGCTGCGCGTGCTCGCGCTCCCCGGATCACGAGCCCCGCCGCATCGGCCTCGGCCGCTCTGCCGCCACGCAGTGACGTCACGCCCGCTACGCACCACCCGCGCTCAATGGACCATCTCCCTTTGTTCGCTGCCAAACGCTTCTCGATTGTTCCCACGCTTCACCCTCTCGCCCTCCTCTCTGACTGCACTGCTCTACTCGAAACCTCGAGGAGAACGCTGAACGCTCGAAACGCGAGCGGAACCGCAGGCTACTCCAGCGTATACAAAAATCAGCTGAAAATGAAACGACAGCTGTCTATCTCTGCTATGTGCAACATCGCCCTTCTTTCCGTTTCGTGTGACGTTCGTGCGTCGTCCGCGTTCGGTCGCACATCGGGTGGGTTCGTCGTGTGCAATCTATGACCTCAAAACAAAAATATTATGAAATGTGCAAGATCACAAACAAATTATTTTGATTACCTTTGAAAACTTTCACTAAAAAATATCTTTACATTTAGACTGAATGTTTAATTCATTGCTTTAAACGATTTGATTACATGTTAGATAATTGAATTCTAAATGTGTAATATATTAATTACATATAACCGTAATTTTAAGCTCAAAATTAATGCCTTGACTTTACATTTCGCTATTTTGAACAAAAATAATAAAATACATAATAAAATGAAAGTTATTTCTATAACATTTATTTAATGTGTCACATCCAATTAAATGGGTCTTTCACTGTGGCGATCTGCTTAAAATGGAACGTGTACTAAGTTTAGTCTCTGAAGATCCTTATTTCTTAAATCATTTTATGCCCATTTATGTATTAAAAATATACATTGTACATTTATCTTAATAATTTACCAAAAAAGTCAATCAATTTAAGTTATTTACTTATCGCAACAACCTTCAGCTTGTTTTTATTTTTGTAAATATAGAAGTATAGTAATCCTCATAAATCACATAAATGCCAAAATGAATTGTCAACGTCAAAATGCAGTGCAATCAGGTGTTTGGTGAAATGCAATGTTTTTATTTAGTATGCAGAAAATGAGAAAATAAATATTTATGTACATAAAGCAAAAAAATGGATATATATATTTTAAATGTCGTGGTGCTCTGTGTATTGGTACCTTCTACAAACCTCCAACTGCTTATAAATGTTCGAAATCAGGTGGGCGTTTAGAATAGGTTTCTAGCATTTCAGTATATTTTGTGATCGTGTTGGTATTTATTTACTATTTACATATTTTTTATGGCCGTCGTACGTACGATGGATTAGAAAGTCCTCTATCAGGCACGACTATTTAAATACCAGTCATTTATTTTGTTTATTGAAAGTTAAAAATAAATATGAATTGTAGGGTGGCGATGTTATGCAGGAAAACATAACAGCGAACGTGTCGGATGACACTATCACCCTCGAGTTTCTGCGGCCCGATGGCGTGTTCGTGTCCCAGCTTGTTGACTTCACTAATGTGAGTAACTAGGGATTATGTGAAAGACCAGTTATGTTACTTTTCTCTGCCTTATTTTGAGACAGTTATCCCCATACGTAATATTTAATATGCATAAAATCATATGGATTCAAAACCTGTTCAAATTTTTATTAGTAAAATATGATGTGAATTTCTTCAGGAAGTTGAAGCGATGAAGGTTATGATCCCTGGCGAAGAAGAACTGGGACAAACAGGACATCAGACTCTCTGTTTTCTCACCCACGCTGCGCAGGCTGACTTTATTGCACCGGATGCTATGGCAAAGCTGAGACAGGTACACAATTCTTGTTAAACTTTAAAATCTCACTTGTCAACCCATTATTGTCCAGAAGACCCATGTCTTATGCTATATAGTACACCAGCTGGCCAAGAGCAAATTGGTGAACTTAAACACCATTGAGAATTTTTTAAGAGAACTTACAGGTTGCCTCACAATGAGTTTCTTTACCATAAAGTTGTGGTAATTAATTTTCAATGTGCATTGCATTATTATTAACAAATCAGTAATGATAAATTGAAAAATAAAGTAAAAGGCTCACTATATTTTCAATACTTATATTGATTAGTTTCATATGTAGCTAAAATCGATCCAAAGTCATCAATGAAATTCCAATTCAAGGAATTGGATAAATTTCCATCGCTGGCTCTTATGTTTACCACTTTAATTAAAAGAAATTAATATATTTATAAGCATTACATCTAAATTTGAAACTTTTATACAGGTTTATCAATGAATTTTGTTTAGAAAAACCCAGGCACAGTGCGTGTGGCGGAAGAGGACAAGGGCTGGCGGCAGAGCACGGCGACGGCGTGGGCGGGGCGCGCCACGCGCCGCCTGTCGGCCGCCGCCGCGCGCCACTGCGCCGCCGCCCGCCGCGTCTACCTGCGCGCTGCGGACCTCGCGCGCTGGCCGCCTCGACCCGGTATACTGTTACCATATACCACATCTCATGTTGTTACTTCCTCATATCTCGCCACAGCAATATTATCATTATTTCACATTCTGTATTTTTTTTGAAGGTGGTAGAGCCAGTTTAGTTAAACCAGGCAGGTATTACCATCACACCTGTTTCCAGCGGAGAAGCAGTTCTGATTTGCGGTGATAGGTTGTGGTTGCTAGCTCGTTCATATCGAAGCATCTGTGATCGACTTCAAAAATAACCCCTGCTCTGTTATGCTCTCTCTCTGTATGCTTGGATTGCATAATATGAAATTGCTTATACGTCTATGGATGACAGTCACCTGGTTGCTAGTTTGCTACTTCAATCTAATAAAAAAAAATCTAGCATGTATTTGAC
>DWLI01004182.1:0-11084 GCA_018249915.1 Cecropterus dorantes dorantes
AAAATAAGTAATTTTTTAGTTATATCACTTTTTATGCGCACTTGAGGCTTGAGTCGATTTACTTGCACGCGACTGTAGTATTTAGGCCTGATTAATGGTAAATAATAACTGCTGCCTACAGACGTATACATGTATATAATTAATCCCAGATCAAGTATTAAATTCTTATCATGTATAACCTTCACCTCCAACGTATTTCTATTTATTTATGTGAAACGCGCTTTACATTCAAACACGTTACATTTTACTGTTCTATAAATAAAATGTAACAAAATGAACTTACAAAGCACGTTACATTATGTAAATACTACGCAAGGGCTTTGTGATTCCGAGTGTAAAAACGACATTCAACGGACCAGCGGGCACATCGACATAATAAAACGATTCATCCGGATTGGGTATAATGTTCCTGTTTAAGTACAGTATCCGCTATGTGTAAGGTGCATTTATAACATTGTTTGTTTACAATTTTTTATATTTAACTTTTGTATAACCGCCTTGGTGTGTTAGCGCCTTGTGTGCATTATCAGTCATTTATCTTGAAGTTATATGTTACCGGAACTACGTTGCAACCAAAGTACTTAAAACTAGCGTCTTATATGCCTTACAACATTTATGTTTATAAAAAACCTAGTTAAATCTTTAAATATTTTAATTTTCTTCTAAACTAACCTTGTTAAAACATGTTGCTATATTACAGTTTTAACTGATTACTTTTTTAAATATAAAATATTTTTCTCGACTCAGCTCCAATGAAAAATTAAAGAAAAAAGAACCAAGTATCCGACCAATACTTTTCGAATAGTTTCCAAGTACCCCGTGACCTACAAATGGCTTGAGGCTTGAGCCTTTTACAAATAGTTTAAGAAAGTCAATTGGTAAAGAATAGGAACTCAAGAATGACTAAGAGCCCCTCAAAGATTTTCAGACATGAGAGTAGTTCGATTTTCACCTCTTAAATTGTGTCTATCCTGTTCCTATTCAGAATAATTTAAAGGTATTCAACCACTTCTCTGTTCAATACTGAAGATACTGTCAATGTGTATTTTTACCTTAAAATAACAAAGTCAAGTGCTGATATGCTCTGATTTAATTTAACGACACTTATGCACATAGTGTAAGTAGTATGTAGTGTAAGTGTTTGAAGTGAGATCGCATCTATAGCTGATCTCAGAATTTATTTTTAATATAGACGTAACAAATAAGTAAAGAGTCCAGCTGTAAGTGGCCACTGCTGCCCCAGGACATCTGTGATCAACCTCTGATAAGATGAGAGTCTTACCTGAGTCCGAGATGCGTTGCTACCCCTGAGTTAAAGTCAGGGATATACATACTTATCGGTAGTGTTCCAACTTAGTAATTGGAACACTACTCATAATTATGTTTCCCATTTCATACTTTTCAAACTGGAATACAGCGCTTAAAACTGTAATAAAAGGTATGTCAGTGGTCAAGAATTATAACTCAAGAATTATAACCCCACAGGTTCCAACACAATTCTTTCTTAAGTTCTTTGTAGATAGTTACATATAACCTAGCACATATGAGTACCACGTCGACCGAAGGTAGTTTTACATACAAAACAGAATTAGCGCTTTAATGAGCGCCTGCACGCATTATGTTGCACGTATCGTACGTTGCCGTAAGCCGATGCGGGGACATTATCACCCTTTGTTAGCCTTTAGCTCTCCATTGAGACGCGTTTATTGGAGTTACAGTTACAAGATAAGTATTTTATTTTACGAAACTGAATTCTTCCATTCACCGAAATTCTGTATTTTAACTCGAGAAAAACGAAACATTTGATACTTTGAACAGATAAAATACATTTTTTTGTGGAAACACTCGGGAAGGTAATGTAATAAGTATAATAGTAGTTTTAGACCATGGCCTAAAACTCGCTCATTCTGAAACAAGACACATGCCCAGCAGTGAGACAATAATGGGTTGATGACGCTGGTGATGATGATAAAAAGTTTTTTACTGTATCGAGTATGCTGTTCTTCATAAGCCTTAAACTTTTAAAACTTTAATTATGATATGCGTACTCGTATATGTAGGATTCACTTTTGGGCATATTTTTTTGCTATATATGCTTAAATTTACTCACACATCTAGTGGTACGTTTGAAGCCACGCTGATATGTGTGCAAAACAGGTAATTTAATTTAATCATCTTTTTTATAATATGGTAGTTGAGTACCAAACGATCACGCAGTTCACCTAGTGATAAGTGGCCACTAACGCCCATAAACTTCTGTGATGTTTATGGGCGGCTAACCTCATGTAACCTCTTACTCGTATATCGGGTTGATTACAGAATCAACCCCATATAAGAGATTACATGAGGTTACCCACAGACGTTACTCTGAGGACTAAGACTCTTTATACTATAAAAAATCGTTAAAGACACCAATAATTTATACAAGATATTCGTCTCTTGTTTCATATGAATACATCCTTACAATCGTAGCATCGAAGCACGGCACACTGCGGTCGCACCAGGTAAGTATTACCAGTTTTATTGCATTCAATTTTATTTTACACCCAGTCGTATCCACATTGATATGCCAATAGATCTGCGAATCGTCAGATCTTTATTCGACGCCTAACGACCATTTGATGTCGTGCTCGACTCATTCGTGACCTCGTGATCGAGTTTAAACTCGTTATAAGTTTATGACGGCATTAGGTAGAGGTTTTAAAGCACGCCAATGAAATCATGTACGCAGAATGTTTTCGGATTTTTTTTTATTTAGAAGTAGCAAACGAACATTCAGTCCACCTGTTGGTAAGTGGTCACTACCACACATGGACATGACTGAGTAACTACATATAAAACTGAGATTTTATCATATCTATATGAAATCAATCACAGGTGCGTTGCTACTCTTTAGACAAAGTTGGTCACTTCATATAAAAATGAACCGTCAAGCACCGAATGCAAGAACTACTTCATTCTAGAAATAGGTGTTTATTTCAGTCAAATCATACTTGTTCTGCCACCTTGCATAGGTATGTGCAAATCCGATACATTATTCATGTAAAAGACATGTTTTTTTTGTGAATTTTTTTTCCTATTTAAAGCGCAATAATTTTCAAACTGGCACCAGCATGAACTCAATGCACGCATTGAGTACGATTTTCACATGTAAAACGTACAAAAAGCAAGCGCAAATAAGGCACGATTTTTTCACTTAAAAAGGCCACAGTTAGTGAGTACAAACTAAAAAGAAATAGGCTTTATTGGATAAAACATTTACATGAAATACGCGAACAGCAGCGCATAAATTCACGTAGAAATAAATTGGAATTTGCCGCGAAAATATTTGCAAATACAGCTTTCAGCGCACAAAACAAACTTTTATTGATGTGGACAGGGTGAAAAAAGTTTGGGAAAATCATATGAGAATGACGTGCGTACTCTTTGAAGTAATGCCAGTGTGGTATTAATGCCATTTAAAACGTAGTTGAACTACATTTACTAAATTGTAAAGAAAAAGAGTACACTTTTTCTTTTTTACCCTTCAATGTGACTCTTCTTACTAAGAATGGGGTTCTTCAAAAAAGGTGTGAAAAGAGCTCTCCTTCAAAGCCGGCGATGCATTGGCGACTACTCTGGTGTTGCAAATGTTCATAGGCGTCGGTGACTACTTTCCATCAGGTAGGCCGTATGCCTTATCGTTAGATTTAAGTTAAAAAAAATAAGACTAGTTGAATGACAAAAGGAACAGATCTTTCTTTTTTATGTAAAACTTCTTTAAAATCGTCGTAATTTGAAGGCTCTACAACTAGATGGGGCTGTTTTTTCTGAAACATGCTTAAGATTTTACTTCGTAGATTTTATAGGTTAAGTTTGATATATGCTAAATATGATGTCCGAATATGGGTTAATCATAAGTCATAATACTCTCATGCTCAAAAAATATTTGATTACTTATTATAATTAAGTTTTATTTGTGCCGTGTATAAATTACACACATACATTTTAATCACCCTTTTTTATTTCAAACGTCCCCAACATTTTTTATCTCAAAATCCGATGTACACTAAGGTTAGTTAGTCATTTTTAAACACGCTAAACATGCTAAACACGTGACACAGGAGAAAATCCTAGTGCGGAGCTATGACCTATACTCATAGCTTTTCTCCTGTGTCGCGGATGCCATGGACAAAGACGACTACACAAACACCCATACCCAGAACATCATTCAGATTTCTGTCTGACCGGGAATCGAACCCGAAACCCACTTCGCGTCAGACCGCTATGGTGACCGCTCCGCCATGCGAGTTGTCAATTTTTATTATCGTATAGCCTTAAATGAGGCGTTTTTCAGAAATAGCGTATAGTATTGTCGAGATATTCCATGTTAATAACTTATGATATTTCTTAGCTTACCCAAATGTGCTTATACGTCACTTTTCCATCAATCTCCGACATAAGCTTCAAAGATGCTATCTTCAGTGTTCACTATTGAAGTGCTTTCACGGCGATCACCAATGAGATTGATAAGATACTTGAACTTGTTGAACTAGTTGTAAACAGTGGCTCGACCCGGAGTTTTATCGTCAAACGCTATTCAAAGCCTATCGTTCGTTTGTTGACTGAAACCATTGGGCCATAGGAAAATTGCTGCGTATAATATGACCTGTTAGTTGATGTACTTATTAAAAATATACAACAACCGATTACAATAACATTTTTAAACGAATATTATGTTGTTGATAAAGACTTTAAGGGTACCTGACCTTTTTACGTACAAGTCTGATAGAGACCGGGTCCCTTATCCTATCTGATCTTAATGGTAAGAATTAATAAAACGGCTTAATTTAAATTACATACATGATAATAATTGCTATAAAATTATGTAAGGGAAGATATCCGACAGTAGTACCCAACTAAATTGTATCTAAATAAATGAATTCACGACAAATGCGTTAAATCTATCATTAAACGCATTTCTTTTGAGGAGAAAAGTCCGATAAACTTCATTAAGCTTTGTTTGATATATTTTTATGTACGTATGTGTTATGCACGTCTCTAGCTGCTTTGTTTCGCTCCTACTTTTTGCTTTATTATTCTTACGGTTTCACATCTCATTAAATTAAAGTGGATGGAAGTACGCGAGGCGTTTTGCAAATAAACATTTAATAATGTTATACATTTTTTATAGTTTTCAAACTTAAAATCTGGTGACAATGACATTAGTACAAAATAATACTATACTATTTATTAAATGAACACTTTATTTCAATCATTTTTATTTGTGTAACAAAGATTGCTCATATTAAAAAAAAACTTAAAACGCTTACTACACTCATAGCCCCCCACTAGAATTTTCTCCTGTGTCCTGGGTATCATGGACACATGTATGTTTGGCCGGGGATCGAATCCGGAACCCACTGCGTGTCAGACCAGTATGACGACCGCTCCGTCACGCGGGTTGTATTGTGTAAAATATGTTGTGTTTACTTCTTTAGATAAAATTAAGTGCTAAGATTGTTACGAACAGGGCTTATAATGTAATACTATTAATATAAACCAACTTCATTTGAAGTTAAAAATATTATTTTTTCTAGTTAAACGACCTTCGATTTGATAGTGTCGGAGTTGAACTTCGAGTCAGATGAGTAATATAAATCGGAAGTTCCGACTTTTCAAAATCGAAGTCGAATCTCCGTAAAAACTTTAAAGTAGAATACTGTTAGAGGTACGAGTAAAAGCTTCCGTCACTCACTGATCATGTAACTTCTTAAAGAGCTTTCTTTTTAGTTAAGTAAAGAGATTTCTTTTGATTGACGCTATATGTACGCAATATATTTCATTAATTCGAAGTCGTTGTTTATGGTAACGATTGAATTACATTGTAATTAAACATTAAAATTAAATATTCGTCAACCCATTATTGTGCCACTGCTGGCACGGATCTTCTCTCAGATTGAGCGTTTGAGGCCATAGTCTAACGCGCTGGCCATGTGCAAATTGGTAGACTTCACACAAATTTAAGAACTTTTTAAAGAACTCTCAGATGTGTAGGTTTCCTTACGATGTTATCCTTCACCGTAAAATAGTGATAATTAACTTCTAATACGCACATTATTTTAGAAAAATCAGTGGTGCGTGCGTGGGATTCGAACCTTGGACTCCCGATCGAGAGACCGAGTTTCAACCATTCGGCTATCACTGCTAAATGAAATATATTTGACTAAAATACATCACAAAATGAATCACCAGAAAATCATATATCTTGAAAGTAATAAGCACTTCAGTCAAACAATATTATTTACCAAATGGTAGAATCAGTGTAGTTCTACCGTAGAGGTATCACAGCTGAAGCAGTTCTTGCGTTTGGATAGAAGGATGTAGTTTCCGGCACACTCACTGCTTCAAAAAGGCAACTACACCCTTTCCCCGACCTTCTTAGTCCTCGAAACTTGCTTAGATCTCCACCATTAAGTGCGCTGCATGCTCGTGTGCTACTTCAATCGAATTAAATAGAAATAATACATATTATTTTTATCTTAATGATCAGGATAACTTTAATTGAGCTAGTAATGCATGAAACGCAATATAGCATCGAAGAAGTTAGACAATCATCGTTGGAAACGTTCTTCTCAATACTTTAAATGGTTTTGTGTAGATTGTAACAATAAATACAGTTAAAATGGACAAAGAAGTCTGAAAGTAAATAAGTTTAATGGAACAACACAATAGAGCCTGGAAGAATAGATAGCTCTTTTCATTTACTTAGAAGCATTTTTTAAACAAAATGAAGTAGATTGTTTGGTTAAGATACTGTGGTACTGTGTGGAAGGTATCTAATGAAAATCAAATTTAAAAATGTATAAACATTTTTAAATCTATGCCTGGCTGTTCTTAAAACTAAATGTTCATTTTCAAATTTTACAAAATTCCTTTTATTTTAAAAAATCTTTTTGTTTTTTATTATTAGTTCATATTATTATAATTAACAATCTCGTATCATATTAAAAAAAATCGAGTTACAAATATTCTTAATATACAACAAACTTTATTGTATAAGTTATATTTATGAAATGCAATTTTGAAAAAATCACAGTTTATAGCATATATTTCGTAGGAAGGTACTCGTAAAACGAATACTCATCAGAAAGAAGCCATTTTGATAATTGAATTGCACAAATAGCGCCGGCAATCTCCGTAAATTTAACAAAACTAGACATATTTTACGAAAATAAAACGAAGTTTTGAGCGTTTATGCTCGCAAATAAATTGCTTTTTGAGATACAGTCGCAGAAAACTTCAAAAAATGTTCAAACTAAAATGTAAAAGTATTTTCTAACTTTAAGAGTAAAAGTCTCATATGTCCGCTTCACTTTCCACCTATTTGTGAATATCAGATTTAAATTAATCAGCTTAGACTTACAGACATTTTTTTTGTATATTGTAAAAATATATTAACAATGAGCATAAGCATATGAATAACAGATACTTTCAAGATGATAAATGTTTTAAAAACCATAGTTCACAAATAGGGATTATTTTCCTATTTTTGAAGGCAAATCGAAACCTTGACCTTTGTTTTGAAAGAATATTATTAAAACTCTATCAATATTTTACTAAGTATAATTATCTTTATTTTTATTCGAGCTTTTATCAAAGACCTTAGATTTCGCCAGAGCTATTTTAATTTATTTTATGTTTCAAGGCAGCGGACGGTAACATTTAACCACATAGTAGCTAACTGAGGTATTGAAGGGTCGTATTCGGAAAAAGAAATATCGTCTCGAAAATTTGACGACGACAAAACGGTCAAAAGAAGTTCTAGGAAAACCGGTCCGCGAGCCGTAAGTTGCCGACCGCAGTTTAATACGAAAAAATCTTAATCAGTATAGCATTATTGCGGATAAAATATATCCCGACTGCGTTCTAGACTTCCTTTGCTTTTTCTTACAAAATGACAGTTAAAGTCGCTTCAGCGTCTTTAAAACTGACGCTGTAAAGAAAACGGAGAATATAAAAAAATGTTGAATAACGTACCTATTGGAGATAAAACCGTCTTTTAAGAAGGTACCCGGTCCCAACTAACGACTTCGGCCCTATCTGCCAAACAAACTGTAATAACAAGCACACCTTAACACGCTCGCGATAAATCCTTGGGGTATGGTGTAAGTCATAGGATTAGAACACAAAGTTGTTTATCCTATATATCGCAAAGTGAGAATAAAAGGGCAAATGCAAAACTTCAAAAGCTCTCCAAAATATTTTTTAAATTACATGATATATGTTAATATATTCATATAATATATTAACATTTGTTTGTCTTTTTCTAGCACAATGTCATCGTTTTTTAATTAAATAGACGATAGACTACGTTATGAGGATTAATTTCAAGAATTCGAATTTGCCGCATTATATACTAATAAATTATAATTATTTATATCCTGTATTATTTTTCGTTATAAGTATAATAAACATTGCACACAAAGAAATTAATTCTTATGTTACAAGAAAAAAAAACACAAAATGGACTATCGAGTTGGTATGCCTACATGATATAATAGTAAAAAAAATTAATAAAACAAATGAGAACATTAAAAGTCATGAATTTGAACGCTATAAGCTTACGACTTACATAATACCTGCTACTACTGTGAAAACAATGGCAATCTTATACAAAGTATCCCGACAATCTTATACAGCAATAAAGAGCATAGAATGAACGGGTGGCAAGTGATAAGATTTTATACATTCTCACAATTGTACTTCTCTTGCAGATAACCTGATAATTATAGAAGGTATTCGGGTATCATTTTTTTACTTCTTTAATTTAAATAAGTTATTTGGCAACAACTGTAGCCCGTAGAGATAAATTCTATATACTTAAAAAAATCACAAATATTAAGTCTTGCCGTACAGCAAGATTTTGTCACCAGGATTAAAAAAGAAAAAAACATTAAAAAATCAATGTTTTAGAGGGCCATAGATGTGTTTGGTAATTAAACTATGTATGTGTGTCAAATACACCAGTAAGATTGTTCGACTTTCATTGCTCAGCTCAGCTCGACTAACTAAGCTATGTTTTTCATTTGATGGTATGCAAGCTAACATACTAGTATATATCCTCTACCAATTCGCTCTTGGCCAGCGCGTTGGACTATGACCTGAAACTCTCTCAATCAGCTAGAAGGGCACGGGTGCCCAGCATTGGGAATTGTCCCAATGGGTTAACGGTACAGTATATAAGCAAAGGTACAAAGCTACAAATGCATGATAAAGATCGCCACAAGTGTAACTATAGCATTAACTTTGTGGTTAAAGGTAAGCTACAAGTTTAGAACACCAGATACTCGTTCACCGCTCAGCTACCGTACATATGTGGCACTCTAACTGGGTTCAAGTGGCCACAGATCAACAGGATTGGTCGAAAAATTGACATTAAGCGTGTGATAATTTAAAATAATAACCACACAATTCAAAATTTATTAATTTTAACGTAAAGAATATAAAACTTGGTGCTCTAACTACACCACGGTTGATGGCCTTTTAATACATTTTTATTGATTTTTATCTCATAATACTTATTTCATTAAAAATACAGACAAATTAAGGACCTCCTTCTTTTTGGAAGTCGGTTAAAAATGATAAAAGCAAAAGGCATTATTTAATTTATTTACAATTTAGCGAATTTGAGTTGTGTTATTATTCAATGAAATCAACAATTTGTTTGTATAATAACATAAATAAAAAAGCTGCGTGCTCGTTCCACTAGTACGAATACACCATTATGTCCTTTTGAATTAAACTAGCGTAGTATGAAACAACGCGACCCGTAGAGTTTAATATATGTGTAGGTATGACATTTTCAGGAATCCTCCACCCGAGTAATGTATAGCTAACATTTTGACTCAGAATAAAACAAGGGTTTCGCCGTTATCCGCCTACGGTATTGTACGAGAAGTTGTAGACTAATGTTCCATGATAACCTGATCAAATTAGCATAGAAATAATAGGGTTAAAACGTGCGTTCGTACGTATTTCGTACTTAAACCAATATGTATTTTTTCTATAATGATTTCCTATTGTATATTTTGTAAACAATGTGAAAAAATAAAATATTCTATGTATTTATTGGAATGTATTAGTTTATTATTACAAAAACCCTACATAAACCGAAAAAGAGAGAAATAAATAAAAAGATAAGTGCAAACCTTCATATACATTTATATAGAAGTAATCATTGTTTTTCTCCAATTAGTTCATGGTCAAGGTTTTACATAGCTACATATCGTCGCTTATATAACAACACCGCGTAAGTGATATTTCGTAACTTTTCAAGAGAGACAAAAAACTGTATATTTTGTACTGAAGAATTTCATACAAAATATACAGTTTTTTTGTCTCTGCTTTAAAGTTACCAAATATTACTTACGCGATTTTGTTATATAAGCGACGATATTTCTCTTATATTCTGTATTATGGGCACTGTATTTTTACGTCTAATTGCTCGATATTAACTACTTCATTGCAGATGAACGCAAAGGAGTTCAGGTTAGTGGACAGATCTTGGCAAATGTTACCAATTCGCCCATAAACCTTCCAAAATGCTTACATGTCTGTCATTTAATAATAATATACAGAAAGTTTAGACTAACATACCCTCTGAAGCCCGGAAGTGCATATGAGTTGACCAACTGACGGTCACCCATCTAATTTCCGACCGCAGTCCACGTTACTAAAGCTAGTAAATTGAGTGCAACATACAAAGGCAGCGGGAGTGTATTAATGTGTTTGATGTTGGTAGCGCTTTTGTCCATTAAAAATATATCACGTACACACACCACACGTAATATTGCCTTCTAACAAAAGATCTGCTGTATTCTATATGGAAGAGTGTGTTAAGTAACAAAAATATATATTTTTCTAATATGGAAGTAGCGTGTAGCCCACCTGGTAAGTGGCTACTGCCGTCCATGGACATCTGTAATTAACCCTAGCTAAGAGTAAAGTCTCACCCAAGGTCACCCAAGTCACAGATGCGTTGCTACTCCTGAGGACTAAGATGCAAATGCCTCGGGAAAGTATGTCTCCCTTGCCATACCTTC
>DWLI01004183.1:0-11083 GCA_018249915.1 Cecropterus dorantes dorantes
GAAATGTTTATCGACTTATGATATTGAATCCTACGATAATTCAAATTTGTACAGATAGATGGCGTAATTATATGTAAGCCGCCGCTAGATGGCAGTTTATCTTGTGGACTTTGGAGAATATGACGTGATCGGCTTTCAAGATTGCATTTGGGTGGCCAATATGGCGACTGCCATTTGCATTAGAATTTACTAAAATACTCGACAATCCGCCTTTTGCGGGTATATGTTGTCGACTCGAAATTAATATTTTTTATGTTTTATTATTTAGGTAAAGTTTTAATCGAGTCTACCGTACCCCTTGACGGACCTATTTACGTAGATGACGAACTTCCATACCAACTTAAATCTCCTATTTTAACCCCTTCAACTCCTTTTTCGCGATAAAAAGTAGCCGATGTCCTTTCTCAGGGTCAAATCTATCTCTGTAGCAGTTTTTATTAAGATCGGTTGCGTGGTTTGAACGTCAAAGCGTAGCAGGCAGACAGAGTTACTTTCGCATTTATAATATTATTAGTAAGGATTAAAGTTTGTTTGGTTTAACGCACTAATTAATACAATTACAACAATTTTGTATTGAATAGCCCGTTTATTGAGGAAGGTTATAGGCTATATAACATCACGCTACGTTTGTTTGTTTTATTAAGTAGCGGGTGAAACCGTAGCACACCTAGTAAAATAGTAGTGTCAGTTTGTAACATTAAAATATAATAACATCACTTTATTAAATGCTTATGAATATATACTAACTTAAAGTAGCGGCTGAAACCGCGAGGCACAGCTAGTGTACCATAAATTAAGTAAATTATTTTTCCAAAGTCCATACCTTTAGAGATTATTCTCTAGTTTAACCATTCCCAACAAAAGTGATGTCTTGTTTTCCATTTCATTCACCTTGCTTCACTGAATTGGTTTCATCCACACCATCCGAGACTAAGTCTGAATTCTTAGCTACTTTCATGCCTTTCTCTTCAATCTCTTCATTTTTTCTCTTAATACCTCTATTTATTTCGTCAGCGTTGGCATTATTAGTGTCATTCTGAGCTAAGTCTGTAGACATTTGACTAGATTGAGAAACAACTTCTTCACATTTAATACCAGGTTGATTCGATGCATAACTTTTTTCGATGGTATTGTTAATCAAATCTCCCTGAATGTTTGTTTGTATGTCATTTTTTTCTTCATGTATTTTTGCATCAGTATTCTTTGAATCATTTGAAACTTGATCTACATGAAAAAAAACAATATAAGTTAGTAGAAAGGTAGACAACACAAGTTATTATAAAATCTATAGTCAATTCTGTCATATTAAATGAAAAAATGTTTAGACTAAAAATAACTTGAAACAAGTAAAATAACCAACAAAATAAGTCTGCGCTTACGAAACTGCAAGCAACAGTAAATTCTAAATTCTAAAAATGGTTTTAGTGTACTTTTTTTTCCACCCTGGGGAAACCCTCAAAAGGTGCATTGGGTCATTTGGATGTCAAAGCCAAGTTGGCTTTTACTGCGAGAAAACTCCTTCTGCTTTACAAGGCACAAGTGAGACTCTACATAGACTACTGCTCGCATCTCTAAACTCTGAATGCATGGCGTGACAGATCGGTATGGAGACCGCTCCGTCACGTTTAAGTCTACACTCGTCAAAAAATGTCTTAAATATGGAATATACAGTTTTTTGTAAATTGCTTTTTAATCAAAATTGAATGATAAAATAAAATGTTAGAGGGCGTCCGTTAATTACGTGAGGTGTTTTTGGAAAATGCAAATGTTTAAAAGTAGGAGAGAAAGTGTTATTTATTTAAATGACGACCCACGTGGCGGAGCGGTCAGCATACCGGTCTGACGCGCAGTGGGTTCTGGGTTCGATTCCCAGTCAGACAGACATCTAAACGATGAATTTAGATTTCTGTTCTGGGTCTGGGTGTTTGTGTATTCGTCTTTGTGTGTTCATGGACCGCGACACAGGAGAAAATCCTAGTGCGGGGCTATGAGTGTAGAAAGCGTTTAAAAAAAAAAAAAAACAAAAAAATAAAAAACTATACTATTTATTTAAATCCAGTGTTCTCGTAATTTGAGACCCTCTCCCCCCTTAAATGTCTCACGTAAGTAATGCATGACCTCTTAATTCATAATGTGATATTAGTATCATACCTGATTCAGTTTTTATCTCAAAAACGTCTCCTTCTTGTTCTCCATTATCACCTGTATCAATATTTTCCTCTTTAATAGAGCCTTTCACCTCTTCAGTAGTCGCTTCGTGTTTTAACACGAAATCACCATCTTTGGTATCTTTCAACGATTCTTTAACATTTTCTAATTCGTTAACTGTTTTATTTTCATTAGCCTTTGTATTCTTATCAGTTGCAACAGAAACGTCTGATATTTTATTGGCAGGATCATTTTTGTCTGAATAAAAATAAATTGGCAACTAAGAAACTTAAAATTTATGACACTCAAGATGTTCAGGTCAACCGAGATATAACAAGTACAGAACAACAAGTGAACATATAGGAAAATACTAATATTAAGTGTCTTAAAGATAAACGTTTTTATAGGAATATGTAACGTGTGACTTACGAACTTTTAAAACCAGCAGTAATTTAATACAAATTTGACGACAAAAAACACAAATAGTTAAAGTATCCAAATAGAGAATACATATACATATAAATAGAGAAAGTGTTGCTTACAAAGAGGTTAAAGTTTATAAAAGACTAATTTGTACAAAACAGGCAATGACATAGCACAATTCGACGACACAAGAACCCAAAATACTTGCTAGAGTATAAATTAAAAAAATACGTTTAAATAAATGTCTACTTTAAATATTTACGAAAAACAAAATTAATAAAAACAAGTATCGAGTATAAAACTTCCTTACCAATAACATCTTTTGATTCTTTGCTATCAGCTATGGACGTTAAATCATCCTCAGAAACTTTATGAATCGATTTCAATACAGATATAACGAAATTTTCATCTCCCGTCGCAGGATATGCCGCTCTATAGAATTTAATCATTCTGGTAGATTGATGGATGTTTTGCCCGACGGCAATTTCTTCTAACCGCTTCCTTAAAGCCGAGCGAAGCAATGTTACCAGTTCATTACGTTTCTCTGGAGGCGAGTGCTTGTCCATGATAACATTCAACTTCTTAATTAGGATTCCAACTGACTGATGGAAAACCAGCTTCAACTTTTTTCCACTGATTTTTACCGGCAGCGTCTCTGAAAGTGTTTTTTAAATAAACTTCGATACTTATTTGATCAAATCGTCTTGGACTTATTTGATCAAATCACACCTGCACTGCCCTCGTAATAAACAACACAGTAATAGACATTTTTGCGAGTTTTTGCGGTAATTATATCAGAAAAATGTTACATGTATGTCTGTCTACATGTAGGTAGAAGATTTTTTTATATTCAAAGTCGGTCAAATGAAAAAAATAGCAGTACTAGATTAGGTGATTAGATGATTAGACCATTGTTAACATAAATACAGTAAATTTCATGATAATATGCAGTATTAACGACTTCCTTTAACAAAAATATATCTGGTTTTCTAACCACCAGATATAATTTGATTGCAATATCAATGAGATGAAGTAGAAATTTTAAAGAAATACTTAAACGCGTTTATTTTAAAACTATCATTTGGCTAATATTGCATTTTTCATTACGACGGCAGCGTAATATTTGTGTCTTACTACTGACAACCTATTCATAACTTGAATAATATGTGCTGAAACGTATGTGACGCAAGAAATAGCTACTCGTATCTTCAATATACGTTTATGCGTTGATAGTTTCAAAGAAGATATATTCCACCGATCTGCTGATGACAGTAAGGTAGATGTATCTCCAAGAAATGTATGAACAACACATAAATTGCAGAAGCACTGATAAAGGTGTTAAACTGTGTATACAAACAACTAGTTCGATATATCAACTTCATTTCATAAAAAGACAACGTGCATTTGACAATGTCCATTATAAACATTATAAGAGAACAAAAAGAAATGCACGTCGGATATTTAGACATAAAAGCTAAAGGGTATGGTAATGCATCAGTAAAAGATCTGAAAATGACGTTTATTTCAGTTGATACTAACGCTTGGGAAATAAGAACAATTCCCATTCATGCGTCAGATACAACAAATACAGTCAAAGGAATAACCGTCAATTCAGATCAGCGTCAAGTGAGATCACCAAAACATAGGCTGCTTTTAAACAAATGCTTACACGTGTCAATGAACACATAAATAAGCGTTATATTAAAAACGCAGCATTCGAACGGTTTCGGTGCGATACCTGTATGGGTTGCGTCGAATAATTCCTCTTTCTTGTTTTCCTCTATTGCATCATCATTTCCAGTCTTATCGGTCGCATTACCATCATTCCCCTCATGTGTTTCGACCACACAATTGTCCGACTTAGTATCCATACTTTCGGCTTGCTCTCTTACAAAATCTTCATCCTCCGACACTGGATGTACAGTTCTATAGATCTGCATTATTTTCTGGGTTTGATAAAACGGTTGGCCTTCGAGAGCCACAGCTAAGCGCTGCTTCAGCGCATTCCGAACGAGCGCTGTGAGTAATTTGCGAGTTTCTTGCGTCGAATATTTCTCAACTAACCCATACATCTTTCCCAAAAGCACCCCAGAAGCTTTGTGGTAATTTAGAATTTTACGCTCAAATTTTCTTCCCATTAGGTTTTCTGGAACATCCTGTGATTCATCATCAACGTATGATGAATATTCCTCTTTAAAAGACCTTTTGGAAAAGGAATGTCGTTCATGTTTTATAGACCTCACCTGTGAAATACATTTTAATTGTTTTGGTGGTAGAAAGTCATAGAAAAATGTATTGCTATTAGCTAAAACACAAATGTGATTATCCTGTAAATCGTTATAAGTTATGGAATAAGTGACAACGATAATAAAATTTTTGATGCAAATGTGGCAAGCGAATCTTCGCCAAAACAGGACGAAATTTTTGCCGAAAAAATCCACGTTAAAGACGTCTATGCACAGAGGTGAACACACACTCCTTTAAGGGTTCGGGTCGTCAGTTGTGTTTAAAATTCATATTATTTCAAATGTTATCATTTCTGACAATTAGTTAAGCAATAGTTATCAGTTCTAGAAGTCGTTTACAGACAATTAATATAAATATTAATATAGAAAGGATTTTTTTCACTTTTAGCCATTTTGGAATTAAGTTTATTTAAATTTTGAACATTCGGCTTCGGCCCAAGGTTGTTCCAATAACCGAAGATTGCTTTCGACCAAAAATCAACCTTCGGCCGGACACTGACTATCAAAAACACACTTATTACAAAACTTACATTTCAGTATGAATTGATATTAATTAATTATCATTGTAACGTAACGCTTGAGCGTAACAGTTTCCGTTACAAAAACCGTTACACCCATACTTTTTCCATTTATGGCGAGTCTTACACCTCAAAGATCAATAAAAATTTGACGTACCTTAATGTCATCCAATTTTTGTTGCTCCTCTAACAATTTCCTCTCTTCCTCTAATATCATTCTCTGTTTCCTCAGGATCTCGATCTGCATCTGTGATAGAATTATATCGATTATTTACAGGTAATTTACTTAAGATTGTGTGTTGGTGTTGGTATTCAAAAGCATCACTGCTTCACTTTCTTTGGATGTCGTAGGCGCCGACTGGGGGACAACATCCAGAAGATGTTTGGCAGCGTTTCCTGTATAACATCTCCACTGCGGTTACCAACATGATTGTCAGGCACGGTGATTACTGGCATAAACCCACATATGAGGAGGCTTATGTCTGCAGTGGGTGGTATATCTCAAAAGGTTGATGAATAGATAAAATTGACTAAACTATGTTTGAGCCTTACAGTAGGCTCAAACATAGTTTAGTCAATTTTAAACGCATTTAAACACATGACAAGCGATTTAAATTTCGACATGTTTATATTAAAACTAGCAAACAAGCAGACAATCCACCTTATGGTAACTGATTTCTAATGCCTACAAGCATCTATAAAATCAACAAAATCGAAATGAAATAGAATTTCATATTTCAGCCTAAATTGAGGTAGGTCACAAATATATTGCTACCCTTCTGACAATATTGGTAAGTCCCATATTAAAACTTGTCCCTTATTTGTTTTATTATTTCCCTTTACACCAGAACATAGTGGCATAAAACACAGTACAAAAAGGTGAGCAGTGATACCTCTAGAGTCAAACTTGTATGATATTTAATAATAATTTAATGTATGTGTAAAGAAAAATATATTTTTCTTTGATTTAAATTTGTAAGACTGGCCAACTCATAATTTATAGTCGAATCAAAAAACCCTAAGAAGCTGTCAAAAGGAAAACATATTAAAATATAACATTGTCTTGAAAAGTGAATATAGTAAATGTGATTTTTGGAATCGACATAGTAATTTAATAACATTAAACGTCGTTTCTTTAATAAACAAAGAAACCCATTTGTGTTTTTAATTATTTTGTCGTACCAAGAATTATAAAAATAATATCTTACAAAACGTATATATGTATAATATTTTCTTATTTTTTTTCAGGTTAACAAACCTCTAGAAATGTATTACTCATGGAAGAAAACATAAACATACATGAAGTATTTGTTGTTATACACATCGCGTTGGTGTTAGTGATAAGAAAATAGATTATAAATGAATTATCTGTATATCTATATTATTATCTGGAGACAAGGACTCTGTTAAGTGTTAAGATATAATTTTATGCGAGACAAGCTGAAGATAAATGAAAAAATGAAATTTGTGCATACAATTTTATAATGAATGAATTTTTAATTATTAGAATACAATTAATAATAAATTTTAAATGTATCTGTAGTTGGGAGTTGTGAATCTATTATAGTATACATTGAAGTATAATCAGCGCCCATTTGTCAATATATATTGCTGCATTTGAAATATATACCTACCAGACTGTAGGTGGATGTTTTAACATTTTGAATTTTTAATGTATGACATATTTTTGTATAGAAGATTTTTACCATTACATGTAGGCTGTACCATGTACATTTTATAATTTGTAGCATTTTTCGCAATCTTGAGTGAATGCCTGCGCATGAGGAAGAACATGCTTGTAATAAGGTCAGACAACACCTATAATCAGTAATTTGTATAAACACAATTGTTAAATATGTAAGTCATTTTTAAATTATTATGAACATGATTGTACATTCATAATAATAATATGCAATTTGAAATAAAAATATTCATATCATTACATTGTTTTAATCATTGTTTGGCGAGTTTCTGAGGATGTATGTGTTTGTTACTCTTTTATTCAGACAACTGGTCGGATTTTGCTGAAATTTGGCATGCAGATAGGTTTTAGCGTGGATCAACACGTGATACTCATTACCATAGTAAACGTGACAGTAGCGGGCGTATCCGCGGCGATAAACTAGTTTTATACGTGTAAATATCACGGATTTAGAAATAAAACTACATGTAAGGCGTTACAAAAAATAATTTAATTTGTGGAAAAACATTAGTAAAATACTATTTGTACGTACTTAAATTCAGGTATCTATGACAAAAACAGGTTTGTGTCCAGCTGCCTATAGTAAATTATGTACAACATACACATATAATATATTTTCACACAAAATTGGTACAAGTGAGGGATAACAAAACTATACACACGCAAACAATAATAACTAATAGTTCCATTGTGTACTTAGGGCGTGTTTAAGCGCGAAAATTCAAAACGCTTGACGTATTACAAATATTAAAAGCAAGGCACTGAAATTCCGAGCTCTAGCTCACACTATGTTATTATGACTTAGAGGGAGTATAGTGCTTTCTGAATTCATCATACTCTGGAGTAAGCGTTGCTATTACGGCCGGTTTCAATATCTTCAAAGCTTCAATCATATCGTTTTTATTTTCAGAACTGCGGGCAGTCGATAATTTTTCCATTGTTGCAAAATCAAGCTCTTCTATCCGATTAGCTGCTTTGAATACGCGGTCTAAAGCAATATCTTCATCTTTTACCCTTTTGTTTACTATTTTATCAATATTTTCCAGCACATCAAGTTTTCTGCGACCATCATTCATTTTGCAGGTCCTCATAAAATTCCTGAACAGCCGCTTTCCTTTGTCATCATTCAAAACATTATCTACTTTATCCGTAAAACGATCCAAATCGGATTTATTTATTCCTTCGCGGTCGTCACATCCGCACGGGATACAATTATCCATTTTTCTGTCATTTGCGTGACATCTCTGCCCTTTCCATATTTCTTATCGATTGATTATAATTACATGCATAAATAGTCTTAGCGTCTTACATGTTGAGTAGATAATAACCAAAAAGGCACACGTGACATGCCATAATAATCTACACACATTAAAGAACCGTAATACACTATGATTCACTTCTAACTTGATTAAAATGTGTGAGGTTAACTTCAAAAATAGTCCATAAACATCACTGAGACAAGACTCAACTCAACTCACGACCGAATCGATTTCGTGCGTAAATAAACTGCGCTTGTATTCTCGCCGCACACCTATTGAGGCGAAGTTCGAAGACGTGATGCGATGCGACCATACGATACGATTTTCCACTAGGGAAAACTCAAAGTATAATTTGTAATTAATGACATTTGAATCTCCCGCTAATATTTTAATTCTACACAGAAAACTATAACTTTTTGATAGGATTGAGCCTCACTTGAATGATTTTATTACAAAATTAAAAGGTATTACGTCACACCAGGTGAAAAAACAGCTTGACCTCGCCGCTAGCTACTTATTCATGGGAAATAATTTTAATGAAGGCAATGTCAAACAATGGATCCACTCGCATTACGGAGTAGTGCCCCTTTTCTTGATTTTGCTCATTCCCTCTATACAATCTGAATAAGTAACATAATACCTATGTGTTTACGTACGCTCTTTGTCACGCTTTTGCTAAAACCTGTTCCGAATTGAAACTGTTCATGTACCTGTATAGCGCTGGTAGCTAAAAATTTTATGCTAAACAATATAACACAAAATTGAACTAAACGATAAATGTTTCCTAAACCATTAGAATTGTGTTTTTGTACAGGGACGTCATACGACTCATGTTAAGTGTATTTCCTAAAACAACGAAAACCAAAATTAGGTAATTTTATTTTATAAATGCAAAAATCAAAATTCGATATTATATATGTATGATCAATGATGAATCGCCTGTTTATTTAATATAAACATAATTACTAAAAGTACATAGGTACATAAATATGTAATTTTTTATATCTACGTCGACAAACCTCGGACTCAGACATATTTTTTAAGTTTTCCTTATTTCGCCAAAAACTTGTAATTCAATCTACCAACTTGTATACATTCCATTTGGGTCACCTGTCGCCTAATGTGGATAATACTTGAAGAAATATTTGAAGCGAAAATCAATCCGCAATTACGAAAGTATTTTTTAAGCCCAACAATTGAATCAACATTTAGTTTAATTGTCTGTATTTATATTGGTTTACATTACACTACTAATTATCGCAGTAGCATAGTGTAGACCTATGTAGACATGGGTAAATTAGTATCAGCAACGGCATCAGGGATCGCTCATATCTAACCGCGTGGGGATGCCCGTGCTACTTGTATGATTAGTATACTATCGGTTGGAACACGGGTAACTTAATAACAATAGTAATAGTAATAACACGGTAAAAATACTCGTTTTACTACTATCTTCAATCTCGGATATAAAATCGTTTCAAATACAATATAATCACAGACGCACTCACAGTACCGGTCTGACAAGCAGAGGGTTCGATCTCCGGCCAGGCAGATAGGTACAGGAAAAGAGTCGTAATGTGGAGCTATTAGTGCTAAAAGCGCTATTACCTAATTTAAACTAGAGTAGTCTGTAGAGCTGTAACTATGTTATTCTTAAATCGTTACCCGATAAGTTTTCCAAATATATTGTGAACGTAGTTTGTACCTTTAATTGAGGTAACACTTGCCACGATTGTTATTGTATAGCTGCCCCCAATGCAATGTAATAGTGTTTACTTCGGAGGCCTTCTCAACGGAGGCGGTTGCGAAAGAAAAAAGGTTCGCCTCGGCGAATGCGGAGGTTAACGGAGGCGAAATGGAGGTGAAGTTTACATAGTACAGTTCTAATACAAAGTTTTAGGGGGCGGCAAAATTTTCTTTCTTCGTAATTAATAACCAGGTTTTTTTTTTAGAAAAGACTTCAAAATTCAACTCGCGATTCTGGACGGCGTACTTAGAGGGCGGCGGCATTAGGTTTTGCGACCATTTTGTTTGGTCGTCAATTTACATAGTCCATTTTTTTCAAACCCGCCCGGGCGACAACCCATGCTATGCCACTGATTATTGGTCGCTTAGCACTGAACTTGATGGCGCCAAAAAGTAAGTACGAAATATTGGGAAAATACTTTATATTTGATGATATATCTCCATCACAATCATCTTCCAACTAGTTGCTATACGAAGCCGACCGGCTAAATCGCCTTGCGACGCTCCTTAGGGGCCATCCATAAGTTACGTCACACAAATTTCATTATTTTTGACCCCTCCCCCCCCCTCCTTGTCACAGCTGGTCACGTTTGTGAGACCCCCCACCCCCCTACCTAGTGTGACGTCACATATTTTATACTTATTTTTAAATCTAGAAATAATTATTTAATTAAAACAGCAATTCCGTATTTTTTTATTTCAATTTAAATTATTTTTTATAAAATTAAGATCATAAGAAAATCAAACATTTAAACGAATTAACAAAATTAATTACGATTAATTTAATAGTATAATTTAAATTTAATAATATAAATTAAAGTTTGCATGTAACATAAATGAGCACTTAATTTGATTCAGTTTTAATTTTTAAAGGTTTAATTTTATTTGAAAGTTCGTAATGAGTTGTGCTTTTATTAAGTATATTCGGTACACTTTTTTACTCCTTGGTTAACATCACACACAAACTCTCAAACAAGTCAAATGATGTATACTCACAGTACTTATAGCAGTACATCTCTTCAATCTAGCAATGTCTCCCCT
>DWLI01004184.1:0-11083 GCA_018249915.1 Cecropterus dorantes dorantes
GTATTTGTTTTTATAACGGCAACAGAAATACATCATCTGTGAAAATTTCAACTGTCTAGCTATCATGGTTCATGAGAAACAGCCTATTAACAGATAGATGGACACCAAAGTGTTAGTAATAGTGTCCTGTCTTTACGCTTTGGGTACAGAACCCTCTATGAACAATGAATCTTTTTCCTTTTTCAACTACTGCAATATTATTTACAATGCATTGAATTTGCCATTCATCTGTAACTAAATGAATATCATATGCAAATTAAGATAAAATGTTCATTGAATAATGATTGTCTCCAGGAAATATAAATCAAGATCCAGACATCCAGACAATTGATTCTAACTATGAATAATAACATACACAAGTCATGTCATCCTCTTACCATTAATTTATATAGATCCATACAATACAATGTGGGTTTGTACGAGATAATCAAACTGATTTGGAATGCATCTAAAAAGTTTTTGCTGACATTGACATTCTATCTAACTCTAATCTTATTACATATTCATCAAATAAATACCTCCCTAATATCTTAATGTTTATTTAGTTCAAATTAATGAAAACTATGTACAGATTTACTTATATGTGCAAATAATTAAATTTAAGTATAAATAATATGTACATGTTTATAAGTTATCTTATTTTTGTCTAAAGTTAATGTATGTAAATGTTGTAAATTACATATTGATAACAAAATTGATTAATATAATTTTATGGTCTATATTAATTATTACAGATGTCGCAGTGACTGCCCTTTTTGCTATATTTAACTAGTAGATGTTTCGCCACTAAAACATATTACTAATAAAACAAATTTCACATACCTTTCTCTTGAGCAACCGCATTGCTGTCTGTGACAAACTTTTTTATCAGTCCAAGGAATTTGTTCCACTCGGGAGATTTTTCATCGTCAATCTGGTTGAAGAGCTTTATGGCCTCCTCGTAGCCAGCCACTCTGGCCTTCCATAACTTGTGCACACATTTCTCTTCTGTTGGTAACTTCTTATACTCATTCTCATCCTCCATTTTGTCTGCAGTAAGTTTGATTTTTGGACTGTCGAAGAAGGAAATTTACAAATTATATACAAAGTACTTTTTGGTATTTTAGTATCCTGTTTTAAAATACACAAGCACTTTAAAGATTGTATCTATCTAGCTAGTTTCATAGTAACATTCAGAATAAAAGAAATAACAGATAACTTGTATATAAAACCATAAACCCAAGAATGTCTGACGAACTGGAAATTTATCTACCAACCAGTAGCAAAAACTGAGCAGATTTATTGAGGTGTAATATTGTAACAGTACTATTGATTTCAATTTATGTGCAGCTTATGAATTTAATTGTTCGTATTCTATAAATTATTCATATCAATATTTGTATAATTATTATCTACTTAGTGAATTAAAATTAAAATGCCTTTGAATTTTTCTAATGCTAAATACCAAAATATATAGTATGTTAGGGTTTTATGACAAAAGTAAGTATTATAAAAAAATGCTTCCAACATATTTGTTCTTAGAAAAATTACTATATATTTAGAACAATATTTCATGAAGCTTAACACTGAACAATATGTATAAAATAAAGAAAAATAAGTTAGTAGAATAATCCTCATTTCAAACAAACATGGCAGCAAAAAGAAAGGCATTGCTTGATTCCCTTGTGAAATGCAGTTTCTCAAACAGAAAGTGTACTTGATTTCATTACTCAGTTGATCAAGAATGTTTGTTTACGGATCAGTAGATTACAGAAATGTATATTTCCTAAGCAGATACATATGAGTGGTTTAATTGTAGAAATGTAAATATAAAGTATAGAATAGAATATAATAAGAAAGGTTTTGTTAATCAAAGAAAGTGTTTAATGCATATATCTTGTAAAATTTGGCCTATATATTATATATATTTGGAGTATAATATAAACATGAATTGCTTTATCAATCATAATATTAGATACTAAGTGTTGTGTTTTCTTATAGACTAATACTAAATGATAATATCATTAAACCGCTATGAAGAGCTTGTAATGTTTGGACCATGTGACGATTAGTCAGAAGTATAGATTACAATCAGTATTACTAAAATTAATTCTTAACATACTACCACATTTTAAAAGCAGTTACAAACATATTTCCTTAATCTTAATGCTAAATAAGGTGGAAATAAGTATACAAGAGCAATGTTAAATTAAATCAGTGATCATGAATATGTATTCCTTAGAAGGTTTGACTTGTGATATGTCACCACTCATTACAATTACAACCCTATATGGAGTGCAGTCAACCCTGAATTTATTTTGTACACTGCATATGCATGTATGACCTTTTGTGCAGCTCCACACAAGGTCAAGGACTGCAGTTGATATTAAACTACCAAACAAACGCGTTTATGTAAACTACGTTTTGGCATCTACACATCAATCAATCAATTATTGACGCATGATACTTAAGTGTTTAATACATAAAAAATATATCAAATATAAATATACCCGCTTTATTGTGCGTAGTTGGCTGAGTAAGGGTGCGGAGACCATGCACGGTGATTCAACGGTGACTCCAAACAACGGAGAACCGATACAGCGGAACAAACTTTAATTACCGGCCGGGTCATTTATAGCTGTGCCCAATACAAAGCGAGATGTGAAACTGGATCGGTATACACGGTGCGACCGCTCAACAACGGTTACTTTCTCGCCGTAACACAAACAAAATGCCTCAAATGACGACAAACTTACCGTTACACTTTTGCCCCTATAACATCCAGGTGTTTAAAATACAAAAATCAAACTCGAAACACATAAATATCGACAATTCACATTATCTAACGGTGAGAAATACTCTTTCAACCGACAAAAGGAATTCTTTTTCGACGTCGTTTTTTTTGAGTTTGCAAATGATAGAAAATGGATGGACATATGTTGAATGTTGCCATACAAAATTATCAATAAAATAAGTCCAGCTGTCAAAACTCAAATATTTATAATAATAAAATTAAATTATGTAGGAAAGTCATAAAATACATGTATTGTGTTACTTTTAAAACCAAACACTACTATATACTAGTTGTATCACTGTCATATTTGTATTAAAGTAAACAATGTACAAAATCTGACAAAATTGACCCCATTTAAATTTAAATTAAAAATAAAGGTCCTTGGGAGTAACATTATCTAAATAATAGACATTAAACGCTGGTACTACTTATGAGTTAATAAAAGAAAATAAATGTAAAAGTTGCAACACTCAATAAGTTGTTCCAAAAGTGTGGTTATTATTATATAGCCAGTTTAATACTTAAATAGAATACGCAAAATATTTTTTAAATAATTAGCTACATATAAAATTAGGATGGAAAATGCATTATATAGATATATCGTTATATAGATATTTCGTTATATATCATCATTAAATCATTAAATAGAACATATTTTTAACACAGGCAATGTCCGCAAAATGTTCATTCGATCATCCATTCGTTCATCAGTTTGTTTTGTTTTCGTCGATCCATTCCGTTCAATCCCAGCCCAGCCGCTTTGTTAGTTCATTGAGAAATTCAGATGTTTTTTGGAGAGCCAACGTACGAGACGTACGTCGCGTTGCCTTTGTGACTGCTGTGCGTTCGTTGTTCTTGCAGCCGACTACCTGTTTTAATACGACACTATTTCTTTTATATTTGCATTTTGTGTTTACTTACGTACACTTTCTCGATAAACTGAATCAAACAAAAGTGTTATTTCATAGAGAATAGACAAAATAAACAAAACGGTCTTGTGTTTTCGTTCGGTGTTGGGGCGAGAAACGAATACGTTCAACTAGCTAAGAGGAATTACAACAGCTGTTACAGCATAGTATGCTTCATATTGTGAGTAAAATATTTTACTATACCATTAAAAGAAATTAAACTTAAAAATGTATGAATGAACATAAATTCCAATATATTTAGGTCGATTGTTTTCTACACCTCTGTAACCTGTTTTACCCACTTGCATACTCCTAGATACAAAGTATCTAATGTTGCGTTCATTACTACAATAAATCGAGATAGCTTGTCGTTGACCCATACTCTGCAACTATCTAACTACCTACCCACTTCTAGATATCAAACTGTTTCTAGAATACCTACTTGTTTATAAAATGACTACGTTTGTTGTAGTACGTACATGCCAATAAAATATTTATATAATACTACTCATTACCTATAATATAAATAAACTATCCGGAAGCGCAATCATCGCGGTGCAATCAACATAAATTGACCTACCGTCGTATGATTCAGCAAACTATTTAAAATTCTACCTGCAACAAATAAATAATAATCAGCACTTCGTTTCGAATAAAAAAGTAGGTACCTAACTTCCAGTGTTATAAACAAACAACAATAAAAAATAAAATAAATATTTTAGTAACAAAATACGAACATAAAAAATTAAGGTCTGGTGAATTTAAAATCTGTTTATTACTTTAGTAAATTCTTAAGTATCCACCTTTGTTGCAATGCCTTCTGTTCTGTATCGTGCTTACTCGGTTCTTATTAGAACGTAAGTAGGTACTTACTCCACTTAACTGTGCAGCTATATCATATGGTAAAAATATTAAGTTCATTCTGTTTTTTTTTTTGTTTCACTCGTTCATTCATTAACAGTTGGGTGATTAGTTCAATAAGAACGGAAGAAAGATCTCGACTAGGTCTGTACTAATAATAATGACATCATTACGTTATCTAACAAACCGATAGTAACAAAAATGTTTATTTACAATTACGAGTACATATCATTTATATAAACTATATGTAACATGTTAAATCGTACAAAACGTCACCGGTTTTTATGATAACAGCCTTAAACAGTGGTGTAAAGTTGCAGTGCTGATTTGAAGGGTGTGGTAAGGTCCTTACAACACCCTTACCTTATAATAGGTTCAGGCCCTGGCCTGATCTAACTATTTGGGTGCTTTAGGCAAAAATAATTTTTGCTTTCATTTAAAATTACATCCGACGAAGCATGAGCGGTGTTTTCTCATGTTTACCGTTCTTATAGTAAAGTTACAAATAAGACACGAGATTTATTTTACATATTTCCAAATATGACAGCGAAAAAATGTGCCAATTTTTCCGCTCAGACTCAGTCTCTTGTAGATCAGGCCCTAGGTCAGGTAGAGGCAATGATTAAATTTTTCAACTTATTCCTTGGCAGCAGTGAGTTTTAAAAATCAGATGGGCTGCAAGTGTGTTTATTCCTAATGCAAGGTCTACTTGTGACTGTACATAATTAAATAACTCAACGCCACGAATATTATCGGCTTCCTTATGTAGAGCTATTGTTTCCGCCGATGTAAAGTTCTGCCTTGCATGAGTGATGTCGTTGCTTACTATTTTATCAGATTGAAGTAGCAAACGAGCATGCAGTCTACCTAATGGTAAGTGATTACTGCCGCCCATGGGCATCTGTAAACAACTTCCAATAGGACAGGGGTTCTATCCGAAATCGATCACAGTTGCGTAGAAAATCCCGAGAAGCACGCCCTTCCAACGAAACGCAAGAATTGTTTAACCCTAGAAAGAGAAGTGGTGGTCCCTTCTCTGTTGAACTATACTGTTTCTACCACCTGGAAAATCACACACTTACAAATCAGTGTTTAATATACCAGGTGCGTACTATCTACGTAGGTTAACTAGTTTATAAAATGTTAAAGCAAATACATTACGTTTATACCATAAAAAGCAATACGACATTCGACATTGCATTTATTTCTTACTGTGATACCATACCAGTTTTCTTAACACGAATACCAATTTGTACATACTGCGTACTTAATTTATGTTAGGAAATAAAAACTAAAACTAGTCTATGGTTATTGAATTTAGTTTTCTTATCGAAAATTCTAAAAATGACTACAAACTTCATTTATATGTGATTAGTTACAGTATATTACTTTTGTTTTCCAATCTAAATAATATGCAATTCCTTGACTATATTTCGCATAGAATGGAAATTTCACACGTTTATAAACGGAAATCTTAAAAACTGTTTAATTGTTGGTTCATGAGAGATTTTATACGCCTTAAGTACTGAAACCAAAAGCTAAAAAGAAACCTTTCCACTATTTACAAAAGTTATCTTTAATATTTACTGAGTTCTGCTACAAAGGTTGTTTTAATAAATATCCTAAATCTAGTATGTATTTTGTACCTATTATGATAGTAATTAGAATGTAAGCGTCCAGATTGATTACGAAGTTGTAATCATTAATGAACTAAATGATGCAAATTTTTTTGACTTGTGAATTGGTGTAGTTTTCCTATCTTGAACTCTTACGAAATGAATGCTAAATCTTGCTAAGAGAAATGTTCTAAGAGTTTATGTAATTGTAAAAACCATACATATTTTGTTTTTTTTTTTTGAAATCCAAAAACAACAGACCCCTTAAGCCTGTGTTCCAGGCGCGTAACAATTATGAAACCTTGGGAGTTTATGATAAATCATTGGTTAGCATTCGTAAATCATATCATATGGTTTTTAGGCAGTTTGTAAAGATTATCTAATGCTTACAAATCGGGTGGGTCTGTTCTTAGTTCTGTAAAGGGGTTTTAGAGGAGTGGGGTTTAGGAACCCGTGGCCACCAACGGGATGGGAAAAGGATTGGTTCCACTAGAACATACTAACAAAAATGATGATTTTTCCCTATTTTAAGAATGGAAATGAATAAATAAATATAAAGACAAAAGGAAATCTTTGGGTAGGGACGATTTCTTGGCAAAGTTACCGAAAGTGAATCATTTAGAATAGAATTGTTTTCATTGGATTAAAATAGACCTGATGGAGAATGCGTAAGGAATTCTTATAATTAAATGTGGTAAAATAATAATACTATTAATATATTATTCATATACCTTTCAAATGTTGGTAGGAAGGAAGGTAGTATGTAATTGAATTTAATGTTGGACTTCGTAGACGTGTCTGCTGCCACCTATTTCTATTTAAAAATAGTTGTTATTGCTTGGGCCCTACTTATAATGGTGTAATCAGGTTGAGATCCAATATGAAGTCTGTTCCATTTGGTTCTTATAAAGTGATATCGTTGCTTAAGTTCTACAGCACAGCGGATCTCAAAATTATCAATTATCCAGGAGAGCAAAAATACTGTTTCATTTAGTACTTTTCAATTCGCCAGAGCACTGTTCATCACCTCTTTTAGTATGAAACAATACTGAGTTACGCGTAGTTTTCAGCGCATATTTGGCTGAGTCACATATACGCTATGTTCTTTTTTCTCAAATAACTCGCTGATTGCTTCAAATTCTTATTTTTTATTAACCAAACGATGCGTCTTTTTATTCCCTATCGAATGATATGAGTAACTCAAAATGGCCATTTTTCGAGTTACGCGGTGTTAGAACTTAAGCGACCATATGCACTAAGTTTAATTGTTATGGAAATCTTTCTACGAATAAACAATTACTACTTCGAATTGAATTTTATTTTCTCACCTTTTACCGTTGTGCCTGGGACCGCATCTAAAACAATAAAAAACCTCTGTAAGTATTTATGTTAATTGCACAGAGTAGTATTGGTCATTACTTGGTTTCTTACATCGCGGCATTTTCAAAGAAAGCATAGATAATAAAACTAAATTGCATAATAAAATAAACCCTTCCATTGTTAATAATTTACCGTTCGTCCATATTTTCGGCTTTGACGTCAGCTTTAAATTTAGTTTAGTTGATTTTTGTGGTAATGTTCAAAGTGTGTTAAGCATACATTTTTATATGTTGTGATCAAAGGTTCAATTAAGTGTAAAAATGTGAAAATTATGGTAATAAAATGTGAAATAATAGTATTTGGACAGAGTGACACTAGTGGATATTCTATATGAAATATATCTATATCTATTACTTCATTATCTTCATATAAGTACAAGTAAGTGGTCGTTGACTTATTGGTTTGTGACGATAATTTGTCACTGTTCTTCTATTTTATTGATTAGTAAAGGTATACTTTATTTCTTTATTGTCTCATAGTAAGACGTTATGGCTGTACCTCGATGCTGAAATCTATATACATATATAAAACTATTCCATTACTGAGTGACTGACTGACAGACAACGCGCAGTCGAAACTACTGAGCGTAGAAAGTTGAGATTTAGTATGAAGATTCCTTAGGGAACGTACAGGAGCACTAAGGATGAAAAACTTTTATATGAATGTTCTACACCGTTGAAGTTAGTGACTTGTAAATTTGAATTTTAGTAGGCTATATTTATTTGTTTTGGTTTTTCTTCTCATATCGTAGCAGGTTAAATTATAAAACATATTATAACATTACATTGCTATATTGTAGAAACGTAAATTTTGGGAAGTTCAAGTAAATTAATAATTATTTGAAAACATAAAAAAAAACTGAGATAGGACCAAGCATACAGACTTACAGATCTATTTTTATTAAAAAATGTATATTATAGTTTAATTACATGATTATAGTTCTACCTGACGCGATTTTACCCCTAGGAACTGAGTTAGAACATCTGGAGTGTCTTACTTTCTTCAAACTATATGATTTCTTCAAACCATAGTATAGCAATAGGTTCTTAATTCTCAGATATGCTGTAAGGTAAATACGAGTATACCAGTTACAAGACTTGTGTAGTGCTGCTATCATAATGCTCTTTATGAGTACTAACAGCAACACATCGTTATGCCATCCTGATTTAAATACTGTAGTGTATTCTCAAATTATAAGCAAAATACATACCCAAAATATCTACTTTGCATGAATAAGTGCTCAGTTCAAAGTTAAAGATACACTTTCTTTCTTATTATATTATTTTACAATTGAAAGCTTTGTGTTGTTACTTCAATATGGTTAATGGCCTGGATTTTTATTATTTTAACTGTTTTAATTCGTAAAAAAAGATAAAAACAAAACGCATTGTTTATTTTTTACCTGGCTTTCCCGTAAAATTACCATTTTTGAGTTGTGGTATTATGCTTGCACATCAGCGGAACGTGATAGTCTTATTTATCATATTTGCTAAACGCTTAGTAAAATAAGTAAAAAGTAAGTAACATAATTTCTACTTTTAAGTGATCATCCGTCCATGTGTTATGGATTACTCGTAGCATGGACATACCATTAACATGTAAATGTATAATCTGCAAAGTATTGACTATTTAAAAGACGTGTGTTTAGGTACTCATCTGAGGTGAATTCAAAGCAGCCTAAACAAGTTCCTTCCATGCATATTCAACAAGATAAGGTATAAAAAATAATGAAAGATAACATAATTATAAGATCTATCTAATAACTTATAGACAGATAAAACATAGACTCTACCAACCTCTTTTATAAAAATAATAGAATTTAAATATCTTACAACTTATTTTAATAGTTATAGTACTAAAGTAAGTTTATAACAGTTAAATTATTATCTTGTTGAGGAAACAAATACTTTAAGGAACTTAAGAGAATCTATATATCTACACAGAATTTAAATAGAGAAATATTCATCTCTGTATCAACACATATAACCACAATTAAATATTGATAAAAATAAAGACTTACCTGCTGATACTCAATGCTTGCTTAGTATTTTTAATATTATTATACATTTTGTTACAAGTACGTAAGTAAGTGTATACAAGTAACTAGGGAAACACAACAAATTCAAATGCTAGATACAGCACCATCTATCTACACAATATTAATTTACAACGAAAAGTAAGAAACTAGTAAAGTGGTAGATTTCTTTATCAACATATTGGTTATAATGCCATCTATGGGCTTGCGCGCGCATTAAATACTCGCATAGCTAAGTCGAGCTTGAGCTCACTGTATGGTTACAGGCCCTATCGATAGAGGCTGCTAGCTCTGTTGCTCTCACGTGCTCTACATACTGCTCTACAATGATTTTCAATGAAGCTTTTACGTTTTTACGGCCGTAGCTGAATTATTTTATCAAATATACTATCTTCTTCTGACTCAATTTTTGTTGTGTTTGATTTTAGTACTTTTATAAAAATTGAATGAAATCTAACATAATTAAATAATATGTATAATTAACTGCTCACGTAAATCTTTTCGAGCATAAATTTGCTTTTAGTCAAATTATAGAAAGTTAATTAAGAATTAATGACTTACGATATTTTGACGGAAATCACATAATTATTTAGCTTTTAATTACATACGCAAGTATTTTAAATAAAAACTGAAATAATTGTAGAGCATTACCAAACGCATTAGAATATTTATATTAAACTAAACTACTGGCTCTTCTACTATTCGATTAGAAATTTAAAAAATATATCAAGACAGCAAAACAAAGTTAAGAAAGCCGATTCGGCAATTAATGGATATACCTAATTCAATTAATCAAGGAATCATTGATTATGAAAAGATAAGGAGAATATCTTTAAATATTTAATATGTAACCTTAGTTTGCTGGTTTAATGCCACCCTATTCTTCCGATTACAGTTTTTAACAATATTAAAAAGAAAAAATCACACAAAAAAAGTTGAAATATCGTTTTAAAAGTCTTCAATATATCTATTTTAGGACATTATTCCTACAGATCATTTTACTACACTATTTTATAAAATCCAAACTGCCCATTTATGGTTTTATCTCTATCATAGGTGTTAAATCAATTTACGTATACAACGTACAATGGCCTGATATTTTATTGCCTCATATCAAACCACCTATACTTACTGTTTTATTGTCCATTCACGTAATATGTTCAGTGATATTAAGAAAAAAGGGTCCAATATATGTTCAAATTGATGCTTTGTTTACATTGGGGCAATAAAATAGTTACGACGTGTTGAATAATCGTTTCCACTTTGAGTGACCATAAATTTGTATATTTTTAAAGTCACGCAGTTTGGAGTCAATAAAACCTTAACGGTTGCGAGGGTGCTGAAATAAAATTGTTACGCATTTTACGGTACTTCTTTTGTTTGTTCCTTTAAAGCGAAAGAACTGGATTTATTTCTGCTGATATACCTAACTTTTCTTTGTAATTTCGGGGCCTTTTTCTGATTTTACTAAAACTCTATTTATCTTATACTTGCACAAGCAGTAGTAGAC
>DWLI01004185.1:0-11083 GCA_018249915.1 Cecropterus dorantes dorantes
ATAAATTCTCATTATATTACTATTTTTATTTTAATTTACGGCTACTGTTTATTTTACTTATAATTTTGTTTGTTGTGCAGAAATAGGTAAGGTATTATAAAGAAATATGTATCTTGGTAAAAGTTCGTCCATATAAGGTTCTACCACCTTTTACCAAGTCTTGTATAAATATCTCCATGTCCCGACCTCGAAATTCGGTTATTTTTGCTAATGCAAAACCGGTAACTCACCTCAGCTGGTTGCATCATCTGCATGGGTCGCGAGAGCGCTTGCTCGGGCGGCGAGTACTGCGGCGGCGGCTCCACCTCCTGCTTAACACGGCGCAGCATTGGATCGCTGCTAACAGCTGGTATCATCATTTGCACCTGGAATAAACACGTTTATCATAACATTATATATTTTACGTCTTTGTGCAGTTGGTGATGCAGTACATTAATATTAAGAAAAGGTAAACTGACATTTTGAAAGTGCTTCGGTTATACAAAATGAATACATTGAATTAAAATTAAACCAAAATAACAAAAAATATTTATATGTATATTTCTATCTAAAACTATAAATTAGTACACCTTACGTAGTCACTCGTTTAAGAACGTCATATCAGAATATCATCAAAGACCACATTTATAATAGTCCTTCAAGTCAGGTAACGGATGCCGGATGCATGACTTGTTTCTAAGGAAAATGTGTCGCCATTAAATAATTTGATAAAATATGGCAGACAAATACCAACCCTAGTAGCCAACAAACCCGATAAATAACACTTTTACGTATAAAAATGGTCCACTTTCATCGCTTCCGCTCAAGTCAGTACGTGACAGTCAGAAAACTAGTAATATCGCAGTAAGTAAACTTAATTCGAGCGTAAATATATCCATTATCTAACAATAACTTTACATAAAAACTCGGTAGGCAATAATGTGTTTACTTAACATGTTTAATTGCTGCGATAAGTCAGTCAAACATAAAAACCAGCACTACGAATACCTAACCTCTAAGAAAATAACTTAAGTAAATGGCGATGCCTTACAGAATTTTATCAAATTAAAAAAAAAAAATAAGTCAACAAAGGTTCATTATTTGAATATTCATTGTCGTTTTATCAGAAGTAAACTATATTCATATTGTCTATGGCGTACTCCGCCGCCATTTTGTGTTTTAAATTCAAAACAAGTCACAATCAAAACCACATTATTTTTCGTTTCAATCCTTTGCAATAGATATGTCAATAAAAATAGGTACTTGCACATTAATAAAATTACCTTACTAACCTACCTTAGAATTAAAATGACCTACATAATCTCGATAAATACAAATGTGTGTTAGTATTTCATGACTCATGAGAAAATAACACATTTTCTTTTCGCACACCAACCTAATTGAAACGTAAACGCTCCTCGAGGCATAGCAAGTTGAGCAAACGAATATTCACATACAATTAAGTAATAATAATTACTATTATAAGTCGAAAAACGTGCTCGGATGCCCCGATTACCATAATCTTGAATTCGTCAAATAAAAATTCGAACGCGTATCGAATTATTAACAACACGGATAGCGAAAATAAAATTATTATCTACCCATCTACAAGCTTCAAGGATAGCAGTTCAATGCCCCCTTGACATTGTCGTGGTTCCGATAAAAATATTCTGTGACGCAACCCGAGTAAGTTTTTATTTTATAATACAACAAACGTGGTTACCTATCACTTTGTTATGCATGTGTCGCGATTAACCGCTATTTCGGACGTTAATTTATTGTATCACATTAATTTTGTATGTCAGAGTCAATCAAAACACAAAGAGTTTTGCTTAGCCCGCTTAGACTTTTTGTAGGGTCTTTTTCTAGTCGACTGTAATAAAATTATTCACGAAATAGCCTTTAAATAATGGCCTAGAACACCATTTGCGAAAATGAAATATGGACTGAATAAACAATAGATCATCCTTGCCGCAGACGATACTTAATGTGTATTTAGTCTGTTAGACACATCTATAATATCTTTTTAGGTGGGAGCGTGATAATTTCAGTTCTACAACTATGTATGTACAAAATTTGTCTAGAAAACAAACTAGATTTTTTTAAATAAGAAACGAATAAAACAAGGAAAGAATTAAGGATTAGGTAAATACACTTGAAGTTCTGTAATTATGATGCATTATCCGCTCGTATATGAACGAACCAAGAACATTCCATGTTAAAATAGCGTGGAGCATACCGATCAATATTTTTCGTCAATTCTATAACTACACGCAACATTGTTAGGTACATGTAAAAATGTTGTGTAATGTTTAGATACACGTTGAGAAAATGCTAATAAAACATTGCTTTCTCAACCATTTATCTCCATACAAAGCTCACACACACTTACACGTGTAAGTACATGAATACACCGCTGGCACGCACCAGTAACACACACTTCGATTAGAAAAATAAACTATTTTCGCCTGTTTATGTTAGCCTGGTTGATTGTGTCGTCTCGTAAAGTTATTAATATCTTATAATCGTCCCGCATCTTCCCTATAATTTTAACCAGGACTTGTAAGTTGGCTCAGTTTGCTTTGCGGCTCAGTTTGTTTCAATTTATTTCTTCCCTCCGGATAAATCACGAAATGCTTACTTCCAATAATGTAACATAATTATGATTTAAAAAATAAAGAAAACATTACCAATATTAACATTCAATCAAAACAGTTGCATTACTAAGTACATGCTACCGTTCTATTTACAATAGAATGAGACAAAAATATCTCATCCAAAAAAAAACCTAGCAATCAAAATAGTTGAGTCATGACGTTTAAGCAATCAGTTTACAAGTAGCAAAAACGAGACCGCTACATTTAAAAAAAAGCGACAATGATGTCTCGCGTGGCATAGTCCCCGACTACGGAGCCTATCCCAACAGTGGAACTATTGCGTCGCCTCGGCACAGAGCCCCGAACATTCGGGGCTTAGCCGAATTGCCATTTATCTACGAGGCTCGAAGGTGAGTCCGCGGGCGAGCGGCCGATGAACTGGCGCGCTTGTTATTATGAATATCTATTTTGCGCCACAACACGCCGCTGCCGAAACTCTCTTAAGCTTATGATTTTATCGACTTCAAGGTCCTACGTTTTATAACTATTTGCCCAATTTGCTATCTTAAATAAATTAACTGTACACATTTACAGTATAACGTAACCGTTGTTGTGTAGTTTACATTAATAAAATTTGGTATAGTCGTATTCAAAAATATTTTTATTTCTCATACCAATCCATTTTTGGCCTTCTATTCAAATTGTACTTTTAATATTCAATTTCTGTGACATGTTCTGAAAGAGCTGAAAGTCACGTTTCTCATTCTCTTTGTCACGCCAGTTGAATAAACAGGGGAAAATATAAACATAAACAATAAAGTACCATAGCAATCGATTCAGAGGCCCTCATGTTTTATTGATAGCGTAAGATATTGAGATAAGATTGGTTAGAAAGTCCAACTATAGGTAAAATAGTTACCTATAAATATGTGTCAGAAGGTTATTCGGTGAGACACTGGTCACTTTAGAAAGGGTGATTGCAACACAAAATTACTTGAATGCGACATTGCAAAGGTTTTAAAATCTATCGATAATAAGGTTTGACCTTTATAATTAAATTGTATTGTATGGTAAGTACTTAGTACAGAGTTTATAATGATAGATAACTTTAGAATAAGCAAAGTTACAGAACGTTATGCTCTATATATCATAATTCTATTAAATTTAAATGTCGCGGTTACAACATTATATATTGACCTATATTTATATGTATGTGTATAATAAAATTATCACGTAGCCTTATCGAATATTTCAATGACAAGGAAAATCATCGTCCGACCCACCACACGGTCTCTACATAATCATTTAATTCAATTAAGGCCCTTCAACCCGGATGTCTTCGTCCTCAAATTAATTATTTAAAGATTAAAGGAATTTACCATTGACAATAATTCACTTTCGTTAGATCTAATGGGTCGTTGTCATCCATCTCCTATTTCCTTACATGTTTCATAACGAAATGTGTTGTTATAAAATAACATACATAAATACAGTAACTTTATATCTAAGAACCGATGTTGTAATTATTTGAACCACTGTTAAGTTGAAAATTTTACGTTTAACGAGTTCGTTTTCTCATTAGCGTCTCCTATGGCGTTGCTTATGTCCATAGATGGCCGTAACTACTACTATCAGACAGCTCGTGCCGTTACATTAGCTTAAGTATATACTCTCTATTACTAAAAAATAAATAAGTCATTGAAAAGTATCATTTTTATTTTATTGCCGGTTATCGGTCGCCATCTTTGTTACGTGTGATATTTAAAAAATATTAAAAAGAACTGTGTCAAAAGATATCTAATCGTGGGTGACGTCACACTGCCTACCAGAATTAGAACCGCAAACAAAGACAGCGTCACGGAAATCGCATTATTTATGAAACCCCTGGACCTACCTCAACATGATTATAGTAGGCACACGCCGACAGTATTTTTCCATGCGTTATCGTATCTGGTATTTCTGTCGTGATAAAAGAACTGCTATGTTAAACAATGTTCGCAATTTGTCGATTAATGGCACGATCGTCTGAAAAGCAACAGCATCACAGGTTTGCTCAAGTGCTCGGTTTATTTGAGTCATGCAAACTCCATTGGGTTCAACGTATCTTGTATATGCACAACAGTAGACCTTGACTACTGCATTGTTTTATTTTATTATTTTTAAAGTACCTAAATTTGCGAATAGGAGAAACCGATACATTAGCACTGTTGGGACGAAGCCAAACGCACGTTTACATATCATACGGTACAAAAATCTGGGAAGTGTATCCGTTCTTAGATTATGTCGAAATTTTTGTAAAATACCTACGTCATAATGTAATTTTAGGATTTACGCTGTTTGCGCAATGTCATAAAGATAATTGTTAGTAAATGATTATAATATGTATACGAGGACCATTACGATACCAAGCTGGTCGTCAAATTCAACATCTTTATCTCAAATGTGCAAGTTAAGTTTCACGATAGATAAGCGTGATTCTCTTTATAATACTGCTGCCACAACGACTAAGAAACCTTGAAGCAACACAGCAACAACCAAACAATAACGTGTGACGCAACGTGTACACTTTTAGCCTCACACTAGTTTTTTTTTCTGTGTACCATTAACATACACAAACGCCCAGACTAGAATGATATCTGTCAGGCCGGAGATCGAACACGGGACCCACTCTGTTCTTCACTCTGCTCCGCCCCACGGATCATCTATCAAAGACTACTTTATAGTCATTGTTTGTCTTACAAAATGTATGCACCGTGTTATTATAAATGAGTAATTTCAAATGTGTTAATTTCAATTGGCCTTCAAGACTATAGTATTTAGTTAAACAGTCACATTTTACGTAGCAACGCTCTATAGAACGAGATTTCAAAAAGCTTTAAGGGCTCATTTGTACAATATGAGCGTTTTCCAAAGTTGTCATCGACGTCCTTATTCCGAACGCACGGATTCGAGTTACGGAACCACAAAGCAAGTGGTAGAACTCTTCGTGGTTCAACTCCGTAGGCCTATTATTAATTCACTTATTTCTAGCGTAAAAGGAGTGTTAAGCGTTACTCATTTTATATTACATATGTGGTATGGTACACGTACTTATCTGAAGCATTCCAGCTTAGCTCTCAGAGGTAGCAACGGATGTATGGAGAACCTCATGTGAGATTCTATCTGGGGTTGATTACAAATATCCACATGCAATTTGTAGCGTGAAGCAGTTTAGTGGAAGTGTATGGTTGCCGGCTTACATATGAGGCGACCATCTTAGTCCTCAGGCGTAGCAACGCATCTGTGATCGACTTCATATCCCTGTCCATGAATTTGCTTACAAATGTCCATGGGCGGCAATGATCACTCACCAATGCATCAATGATCACAACCGCATACTCGTTTCCTTCTTCAATGTGACAAAAAAAAAAAACAAATACGAGGTAACCCGGAGTCTACGCAGTTCCTGTCAGGTTGAATTATATCGAATACCAAATTATTTTTGATGGTCGAGATAAACATTAACTATACTAGCATATTATAATGTGCAATATTCGCGTGTGGTCCGTTGGCCAAGGCCGGCGCATTAGCTATTCGGCGCCGTTCGCCGATGACTTCACTGCCACATTTTTGTCGACGCGCAATATCTCAGCTACCAGCTGCTCAATCCATCTTTAATAGCATAAATTATAAAAAGTATATCCGTGAAAATTATAATGAACTACGAAATCCTGAAAGACGGAATCTTATACAAAAGGAGAGCTATTAAAAGCCTTTTATATCTAAAATATAATAAAGTATGGGATTGGGTGGTAATTCCCAAAATATTCTGTTCATATTTAAGGTAAATTACTTAGCACAAATTTAAAGATAAGATTTAATCAAGTTCCGGTAGTAATACAATTTACCTATATTTCTTTTTATCAAATGTCTTTGTACTAGAAACACATTACTAGAAAGCATAAATACATTATGTTGTCTAAGGTCACTTATTATACATTTAAGTAATCATAGAATAAATTATAACCTGCCAAATCACAAGATCGCAATAATTATCGGTTTGCACCTTCCGCCTGAGGCATTAACATCAAAGTCTGCGGTGCATAATTTCTGTCAGTTAATATATTTATAATAACACACTAAAACCCGAAGCGACTAGTCGTACATAGTTCTATGTACGGGTAGGTCAGGTTTGCGTAGGCACAAAAAGCTTTGCCCAGGCAAATTCGGCGGCGGCTGTCGAGGTAAAAATAAATGGTGGGGGAGACAGAGAAACAGCTTGGGGAAGGGCCGGGGGTGGTGTCGTGCGAGGGGCGGTGCGGGCGGGGTGCGTCTAGACTACGGCCTTGACCGTGGCGTGGTTTCCGCGCAAGCGAGGTCGACTCGCCCCGCAGCCTACAGACCGACTGTGAAGCGATGGCGTATATGTACATATGATTGACACTGTTTAGACATGGTTTTTACACACGTTTTCCTATATAACACCATCGTATGTTAAATATGTTATTACAAATATTTAAGTATGATGAAAGATATACCACTGAAGGAATCAAATCAAATGTTTGACATGATAACGCATATTACATAAGACCATGTTCTTGGCAAATCCTCTGATTTAATTCAGGGTCTATCATCGCTATAATTTATAAATACAATCACGTTAAAATCCAAAGGTACGCAATAAATAAATAAACGAACGCTTCCATCAAAATGGAAGCGAGGAGTCGGCCATAAAAATTAGCTAGAACAAGGCGGTCGAGTAAGGCGCGCGGCGTCGCGGCTGGCGGCTGGGTCTGTGAACTCGAACGATTCGACATTGTGCCGACATTGAGCCGAGCTAAATAATGCAGATAGCAAAGGGTTAACGACCGACAGCGCCCAATATCACCACGCGGACGATCGTAACATTCTCGAGCACCTGCCGAACGCGCGTGACGCCGCGTTATATAACCAAACGCACTGCCACATCGACCTACCCCAATTGCGTGGAGCATCGCCCATCATTAACATACATTTCGAACGGATATCATGCGTGACGCACGATTTTCACCTCTCAGACGCCATTGAACGAATATCTGATAGAGCCCCAGCCTGATCTAATTATCCAATAGACTGAATTATATTTTTCTTGGTAACATCGCCAGTTATTGCCATTTATGTAAAGTGGATATCTTAGCTTTTCTTGTTATAACATCGTTAACAATAATTCTTATTCTAAAACTGTTTTTGGTTCTTTTAATTTTAAGAATCAAGATAAGTATATTCCGTAAAATTAGCTTTATAAAGGTTTTTATAACTCGCGACGTATGATAGGCACGTGGCTTTAAATCATTTAGGTATCTACTTTGTAGTATATGAATAAAAGAAATAGCATAAACTACATATTAATTGAATAGTCACTTGAACATTAGCAGCCTTATTACATTTAAGCAGCGATAGCCTAGCGGTTAAAACTCATGACTCAATAGGGGGTCAGAGATTCGAATCCCTGGGATGTGCGTCTAATATTACAAAGTTATGTGCGTTATAGAAATGAATTGCTATAAACGGTGACATCAAACACAATAAACAAGATGTACTCCTTAGGGTTCTTTATAAAATAGTCCTCAAAGGTGGTAATTGGTAAATTAAGGCCATAGCATTTTTCTCTCTCCCTTTGAAATGAGACCGTTGCCCAGCTGTCAGATAGTAGTGGGTTCGCGACAATAATGCATTCATAATCTCAAAAATGAGTCTCATAAGATTTTTATCAAAACCCGATTTTGATAAAAAATCTTATGTTTAACTTCTAAATTTGCTTTATAAACATTACCAAAAGTAACGAGCTCTTCATCATTTCTATAATATACAAATACAATTATAGTGTCGAGTTTGGTGATAACGTCAATTGCCATTAAAACGAGAAAGGATCTGGTTTTGACGCCTAACTGCCATACTGGCAATGTCTGTACATTGCCAGTATGGGGGGCCGAAAATCAAAGGCGCCGCGAATTTAACATTCGGAAATGATCTGAAGCTAGGTTGGTTGATTCACGCAGACGCCGGGCGGGGGGGTATCGGGGGGCTGCGTCGGGTGACATTGCGCGGACGTCGACACCGCGCCCGACCTACGCCACGACACGACGGTTGGCGCGGAAAACTACGCCTCACCGACTCCAACTTATGTTAGGTCTATCGTTACCCACCTACGATACCGGGACTTATAGGACTCCAATTTCAAGTATTATTAGAATTGTAAATCGTACAAAGTTCAAGTACAAAGTACAATCGTACAAATGTCAAGTATCGAAGACAATCATAACCTTACCCAAATCAGGTCTTAAATTTTGTCGATAGAACAAAAGGATTGCCCTGTTAAACTACTTACCTACACCTCAATTTATTTTTGTTAGTAGATGAAATGAGATATGTAGATGATATAAGTAAATTGGGCCAATTCTAGTTAGGATCTTAGGGCTTTTACAAATCAATGTTATACAAAAAATATTTACTGTTCCATAAAACATTTCGTAAGCAACAAACAACAAACAGTACAAATAGTACTAAGGGTTAGGGTTACGTGATTAATGCTAGAAAGAAAGTAAGAGCTAAATTGTGTTCTTACGACCGTAACACAAAATAAATATACTGGCATAATAAATTCTACGTGGATTAATTTACTTCACCGGAGGCAGTAATGATACCTACATTCAGATTACGTGATACATCAGTGTTATTCTGTTCTGTTCTTGTGACTTTCGAGAATAATCGATAACCCAAGTATGAGAACGTTGACCCATAAGTTAGGTATGTGATCTATTTACACAATTTTCTTCCAGAATAACCGTCCCACGATAAACCTGTAGGCATCTTTAGCAGGCACGCAATAGTTAAATTTATTCAACTTGCAAAAATATCTCTATTTTTTAAGTTATTCATATTCAGTTTATCACTTCATCATTTCGATAAGTGCACTTGCCTTACTGTACCTTGAAAATGTTAAAGTATTCTATCTATATTAATACTATAAAGTAGTAGAGTTTGTTTGGTTGAATGGGCTAATCTCAGGAATTACTGGTTCGAATTTAAAAATTATTTTTGTATTGAATGGTCAATGTGTTGAGTAAGGCTATAGGGTATATAACATCACGCTATGTTTGTTTGTTACTTTTTCTTATTTAGTAGCGGGTGAAACCGCGTGGCACACGTAGTTATTCACCTAAAATTCAAATAACGGAGCTAAGATTCAATTTAGTACCATCGACAGATAAAGACAAACCCACAATTTTGCCAAGACATGACTAATATTTAATTAACAAGACATGAAAGACACCTAAAAAGGATCAATTAGTCAAATACGTTTCTAATCGTCCCGTTACGTCTAATTAGATAAAACATAAGATTCGAGACATTTTAAAAGCATATTACGAAACTAATCCAAAGTGACTTGAAGTTGAAGTCTAGTTTTAAGACTTGGTACCAATCATCTTGTCAGTGCAATATGTTCGAGTATAGCCTCATTCACTCATATGTGCTTCATTATGCATGTAGGTGCGTCAATTGCTACTCTATATATTAATATACAGTGGGTTGCCATGTCCTAAGTTTTAGTGTACCCTCCATTTATCGCTTTGATACATATAGTTAGTGTTGTATTTCAACCCAGATTTGAGAAATGTCTGTTTTATCGTGATATGTCTATTTGAATGCGGAGTAGAGTCGTTAGAGAGAAAAAATGTTTTTTTTTTTCAATTAAAGTGCAAAGATCCTTGTTACAATAAAAATGTCATGGATCAAGGTTTTACAAAAATTACTCTTCATAAAATTTTACCTGTAAGATCCACCAACAAATCAAGACATTGAAAAATTTTAATAAAGATTTTGATTATTTTTTGGCGACAATCAAGATCAAATTAAATTAAACTTTAAAAAACAGAGAAAATAATAAACAATCGACTTCAAATCTTTGAGAAAATTAAGAAAAAAAAGAAAATGATTAAAAATATAAATCAATATAGAATGTTGGCTAAACATGTCACATGATCAATGTATTTTTAAGTTTAAAAAAAAATTGAAACATGAACAGAGTCGCTCGCAAACAGTAGTAAATAATATTTCTAGGTGATCACTAAATGCATACAACGACACAAGTTACAAAAATAGAACTAGGCGCGACTCGAGTTTGAATTATATTTATGGCAATACAAATGAGTTGGCCAAATTCAGAAGGCATGTGCATCTGGTGGGCAATTACACTAAACTAGGAATTCTGAACATTTGAACAAGTAATGTTTATACCCTACTTTGTGCTAATGGTAGACATTTTTCCATGCGATAGACGAAAACATTTTACGCATAAACACCTGTGTTAAGTTATGCTCTAGTGTTGTACTTTATATATAAGTATTGGTGTTACCGAGTTATTGTTAACGAGAAATAGTCAACATACATTAAATTAATGGTATTTTCATTATATCTATCTATCTATCTATCTATCAGCCTTTGGAAGTCCACTGCTGGACATAGGCCTCCCCTAATCGGCGCCACTC
>DWLI01004186.1:0-11080 GCA_018249915.1 Cecropterus dorantes dorantes
GCGGTGTTCTAATAAGCGACTCTCTGCGTGTTGTAACAACATAGCGCTAGTAGTTTTTAGTAGACATCGATAATCAACCCCAGATAAGATTACTGAGGTTTATCACAGCCCTTACCCCACCTTTCAGGCCATAACACAGCAATGCAAAACACTGCTGTTATTTAGCAGAAATTGGTATTGTGATATCACCACACCTCTGTGGAGTCAAACCACAAGGAGATCTACCAACTTCACATTTACTAGTAGGAAAAATACATTATATTTTAAAATATTACTTCTCGACCATCGGTTACTCCTGAGAGTTGATAGTCTCGCTAATCTTTTCTCGTTACTCATTATCTGTCTGACGAGTACCTAAGCTCGTGAAGCCGTTTGCTCGAGAATAATGTCGATCCGGTTCCCTCAAGACAACAGCGCAATGAGCTATTCGTTGAAGCGTTTACCTTCGTACAACAATACACATAGTAGCTTTATCAATTTTATTAATAGCTATAAAAAACGGGCTATAAAATAATTGTATACATAACCACGCACACGGCATATGGGTACACACACACAGATGAGTGATAGTCTATGAACATTTTGGATGAACGGTCTTTTGTACAATAATATCCATATAAGCATAACAGTACAACAAACTCCGCCTTTAATTAAGAATACAGCTGTGTTCCTCGGTTTCTATAAAAAATATGTACGGAGTTCCTCCTAAACTAAAATTACGTAGAATTTGCTAATGTCTACTGATGGGTACAAGTCTTCACTCAGAATAAGAAGTTTACTAGCTTTCAGAAGATTTTCAAAGAACTCTCAGGTATATTGGTTCTTACGTAAGATTTATTTTCTACAAACCTCAGAGTAATCTTCAATAATTCTTATTGAATTGGCAAACACGAAAATATCGACCACTATTTTTTTAACTAATTGAAATAGCAAACGAGCATGCATTACACCTGATGGTAAATGGGTACTGCCGTCCATGGACATCTATAAGCAACTTCATATAGAAAACAGGGGTTCCCTCCGAAGTCAATCACAGATGCGCTGCTATTCCCGAGGACTAAAATTCGAGGTCCACGTGGTCATCTCATATATATAAGTGAGCCGACAACCACACGTTTTCAACTAAACGATAGAAATCTATAAAATAGCATAAGTTGCTCGTTAAGCATGAACTGTATGTTCATGCTCCAAAAAATATAGTTACTAAGATGTTATATCGTTTATTCATGGTCTGCGCCGGAAGCCTCTAACGAATACTGTCTTCATTGATCTTATGCGCAATTTGACAATACCTAGAATTGGTGAGACACACACACACACATACATATAAACATACACATACATACTTGTACAGGTATACTCACACGCATACGCACAACCATTTTTTTATTAATATTATATATGCATAAGTTTGTGAGGATGAGTATGTTTGTTAAACTTTCACACAAAAACTACTGGTCGGATTTCACTGATTTGGTATTCAAATAGTTTATGATATGATGTTTATGATATGATACTCATTATCGTGGTAAACATGACCGAAGCGGGCGAAGTCGCGGGAATTAGCTAGTCGTACAAAAGTACATAACAAATACTTGTTATGTACTTTAATTGTATTGTATACTACAATCACTAGCTTGAAGCTAAGAGACTTGCAAATAATTTGTTACACTTGTACTATAATAAAATCTATATTATTATGTCGATTTTAGTATATTTGTATGTAGAATAAATGAACATTAAAAGTAATAGTTACTAAGAATACTTCGTCGCGTCGTAGCAATCGCAATATCCGAGGCTTTATTATATCGTCACTGTCGTTTCACCCTTCCACCGTCTGCGCCGGAAGCCTCTAACGACGATTGTCCTCATTGAATCTTATGCGCAATTTGACAGTACCTGGAATTGACGTCACAATGTGAATACGAGACAGACGCCAAATAAATGTTCAGACTAACTGACCATGATTTTGAATTAGTCTGAATGATTTAACACAGCTTACCTATAAACGAAGGTACAATACCAAATATTACTACAATATCAAATATTGGATCTTCATTTTATTTTAATGTATACATTTACTCGTTTCATTTTTTTGCAGATTTAAGAAGCAAACAAGCATGGGCTAACACTTGATGGTAAGTGGGAGCCCTTGGACTATAAGTAAGAATCTTCATACAGAACAGGGGTTCTATCTTAACAGATGTGTTGCTACTCCTACTAAGAGAGAGAAGAAGAATCTCTTTGAGAATGACCTGGCAACCACACTTTTCCACCATAACGCAGAAATTGCTTTAGGTTAGGAAAAGTATGGCGGTTGTATTTTCCGGTCAAACTGTACTGGTACTTTTAAAACAATCATCATTTTCTGTAAGTCTAATTTTACTATTTTTATTTACATAATTTTAACTTTAAATGCTAACTTTTTGTATCTGCTTTTTTCAAGTGTTTTACAATGTTATTTAGAGTTTATCTTCGTAATGAGGTGCCATTTTACTGTCTGCGCTAGAAACTTTAAGACTCTAATGTTCTTAATAAATAATTTGCTTAAAGTGTATTCACCAAACAAATTCAATTTGTGAAACTATTTGTGAAAAACCAATTTGTGAAACAATCATTTAACAAATATTGGTTTTTCACAATTTGTCTATTTTATAATTATAGAATAACACGTAAATAAAGACTAAATCAACATTACTAGAAGTAATATAATTTTAGTTTTAATAATTAAAAAAACGATTGTTAGTCAATAATAACCAAAATAAATAAGCTAAGTACATAAAATTGTAATGTAATGTGTTTTATTGAAATAAAATGTTATTATGAAGCATGAGCCGAAATAATGACAAACAGAAACGTTTTTGTGCATATAATGTAAATAAATATAACGAAATAACTATGATAAGACCGTATCTTTCATCGTTGGCTTTAACCGTTCAGTTATAGATATAGGCCATATCTGGTTAGTCTCAATCCCTAGTTAGTCCCTTCGTGTCTCCTGTGCACCCCTTAAACAAGGGTTGCTTGCTATCTCCTTAAAGATAGTCTACCGGGTAGGTGCAATGTCCGACACAATTCTATTCATTGTATTTGTAGGCATTCGCCACTTGACAATTTTCAAAATATTTGTTGTCAGATCGATTTTGAGAGCTATATCGGTAACATTTTTTGTACTAGTACATGGATTTCCTTCTTTCGAATTTTGTCACGTAGCGAAATACCAAACATAGTTCTCATACCATGCTGAACTACTCTTCACTTTTTGATACCATGAATGTTTTTGTTAAACAAGAAAAAAGAAACATATTTTAGACGCATTCTTGATACATACGAAATAGAAAAATATGTACAGTTTATTTTTAACTTTCATGGTAAAGCAGCTGTTATTTTACACAAGTGAGTGAATTGTGACACTTAAATCAACATAGCCTTCGGAAATATCTCTCAGAAAAAGACATTTTTCTCATGTTAGTGTTTCATAGGTCATTCTCCTTAGGATAAAAGGAGGCGGCTTATAAATACGTAATCTCCTCATTTTAGCAGCTTATTTATTGCAAATATCTATTCCTACGTATTAGTATGGTACCTTTTTCTGCGATCCAAAGGATTTTATATTAACACTCTACTATATTTGCTTGATATTTATTAGGTAAATATAAAGGAACAAAAGTACATGTGGAATATATTTTTATATCATTGTTTGTTTTTTTCTGTTTCAGATTACTAGCTGTGCTCCGCGGTTTCACCCGCTTCTACATAAGAAAAAACAACAAACAAACGTAGCGTGATGTTATATAGCCTATAGCCTTCCTCGATAAATTCGCTATTCAACATAATTTTTAAATTCGAACCAGTAGTTCCTGAGATTAGGCCGTTCAACCAATCAAACTCTTTTGCTTTATAATATTAGTATAGATAATATAAATTTTATGTATTGATCATAACTCGCGTAGTAGTATACCGTTATTTACGATACTAGTGGATATTTGATTTTTTTAAATATTTATTCTGTGTCGTTGGTATGTACCAAAGAAATAGTGAATTATGAGGCTGTAAAGTAGATAAAGGCTTAATTAATGTGTATATATATAGTTACAGGTATAATTTTAAGTTTTTTTTTCTGTTTTCCTATATGTATCATATGAATAATAAATTGTTCAAATGTTGAATTATATGTTGTATTAATGTCAATGTATAATAAATATAAGTATTCCTCCTCCTGAGATGAGCGCTATGATATGGGATTCATAAAAAAAGTTGCGAAAAGAGCTCAACTTCAAAATAAGCGATGTCTGGACGACTCCTTTGGTGCAAATGTCCGTAGACAGCAGTGATTACCTTCTATCCGGTGGCTCGTCTGCCTTACTGTAGGTATAAGTCTAAAAATATATTAAAGGTTAATAAAAAACATCGTTATCAATTTCTTATTAGATCGCAAGTCATAACATGAATAGAGAAAATTGAAAATTAATTACGTTACAACGAAAGAAGCTACATAAAAGTAAAATGAAAAAGATATTTTTATATTAAGTAGATATTAATTATACGAATACCTCATTTTCTTACGACCTTTTCTTATATTACAAATAAGGTTCGTTATTATAATCAAACCTACGAAATGTAAAAATTGAGCCGAAGGCAAAACATGCGGGAAATCTTTTTACGTAATTAAGTATAAAGGCACAATGTTTAATATTTGGAATTAATAAGTTTCTGTGTATCTAAATATCAATTACTTTTTGTTTTTATATAATGAGGGCTTACAATATGATAAAGAAGGAACTCGTAGAAAACATCGAGTTCGTATACCTACCTAAATCGCGTATTGAAAACGTTATACGAATTGACTTTTGAATGGTACTTTGGTTTTAATGAAGATTTTCTATGAATTATATTGTTTTTATATACTCTTGAAAATGATACAAATCTTTTCGTCGTTCTTCAAATAATGCTAGAAAACAGGGCGACGTCTTTAAGTTAAGTATGAAAACGACATCAAGAATTTTGTTTCAGTCGAAATGTATATTTTACTAGTAAGGGTTTTCTAATTTTCATTTACGACAACAAGTAAGAACGTGTGTTTCATATTTATAAGATTAACAGTACCTCGATACTTTTTAGGTTTACATGTCTGAATAATACAGAAACCTACTACCAAATCTCTAAAAAGTCCATCTGTCACATGGTTCTATCTCTTAAACCATAATGATGTTTTTAGATTACACATTAACTTTTTTTCAGAATATGCGATGGCTGCTATATAGCAACTAAAGTAATTAAGAAAAAAGTTAAATGAAAGCGGACTTCCATACAATAATCCTATATACTCGTATCTTGGTGTATCTGTTCAACTGAATGAGATACTTTAAATTTTTACAACGCATGTACTTTTATCGGTGTTATGATATCAAAAAAAACTTGAGAGGTGTCAAGGGACACTCGGATGGAACCAAGTTCCTTTCGATTAATTAGTGAAGGAATTGTAATTAAATTTTATTTCTTTTATTATAATATGTTTATTATTTATTATGTACAAAAAACCTGTATACACTCAACAAAAGTAATCGTCGCGAGACCACAATGCGAAATAGAAAGATGAAACGAAAATAACTGGCTTGATTTCTATGAGAGAGAGAGAGAGAGAAATAGACAGAAAAACACGCGCACGCCGCACGACTTGCAGGGCGCGCGCTAGCAACTATAGCAAAAAGTGTCGTTACAACTTTCGGTCTTAATTTTTTCCGTCTAGTCTCCTTTCGCTACTTTGTTCCAATACTAAAAATAATTAAAAAAATATGGTAGTATACAACCATCCATGTGCGAAATCGATACACACTTGGCCAATTTTTATCCGACTGCGTTAGAAGCAGGGTATTGTTTTCAAGCGTATCTATGTCCATTTCGTTGACACGCGCTACAACCAAAACGGCTTGATGGATTGTGACACATGACATATCATTGGAATCATATCAGTTTGCGTAACATAGGTTATACAATTTCTAAGAATGACGCCTGAAAAAAAAGGGGCAGAGACAACTTTTAAAATATCACGATAATGGGTAAGTCTTAAAAGAAAAAAAAACCTGACTGCTAATTGCAGTTGTAGTAGTTGGGTCTTTTGTTTTCATAATAATTTCTTGTTATCTTCGTTATGCGGTAGAAAACAAAGCATCCTTGAAAAAAGAACACAATAAAAAGAGCGTACGTAAAACAACACACTAGGTCTATGTTGAATCAAAGTATCTTCTACATCTGTCTCAGCGTATTTCGTAAGCCACTTCTATATTTTTTTGATTAACTTTCCTTGGCTTCATTATTTATGTTTGTCCTACTTATTCAACAGTTTTGTATTACGTACACTTTTTAATTATTAATGCTGAGTTGGCTCTTTATGTACGGGTTATTTTAGTCTTAGACGAGTCTTTGGAGTTCTTTGGATATTAAACATCTTTGGTATTCGAAGTGTCCCAGGTACGATTTCCAAAGTGGCCGAAATCATATGTAAATCATATATTGTAAATGTAACACGTATGGTTACATTTATATACATCTTACACACTTACTTACACTTACATATATCTCGTGTCTATAAGCTTAGTGTAGTACATTTATATTTAACAATAATTAAATTATTAATATCCATCCCCTTACTTGACCAAACCTTAAAGTTTTATTACGACCTCACGTTAAAGAACAAGCACTTTTCGTGGATGGTAAAATTAGGCATACATGTCTATATAATTTGTCTTACTACGAAGTTAGTTGTATACGAGTAGTTCCGTATTCATTAAATAGCATAAATACATATATAAGTCACGTTGAAACGTAGATTTTTTAGAACCCCGCATAACATAGCAATGTTTGAAAAACTACTTACAAATAGTAAACAATTTCATTACAATAGCTACATTTGAGCCTAATTACCTTGCCACAGACAAAAGCCTACAGAGTTTTGTTTCTGTCGAAATTTATAATTTTAATTCGAAGGGTTTCGCAGTTTTTCAATTTACACCAATTAGTGAGAACACGTGGCTTATTATCTTAAGATTAACACTAATTAAGACTCTAGCGGAGGCTGGGTGGGACCTCAAAGCGAGTGCTTTCCTTTGAAACATTGCTACTTAATTAGAGCTCATGGTATTTAGCGCTAAAATTATATTTATAAAATGTTCATCAAGAATTTATGCTGGTACCAACGCAGAACTTTCAGGAGCCTTTGAATTTCCGCTTTTACGTAGTTCTCTTGTTTGAAGTCGTCTGTAACTCGTGCGGTACGTATGAAAACTGTCTTATAAAATATATGGTTTGAGAATATTTCGCATAATTACTACTTTAAGCACTTGCTTGATATATCATATGTAGTACCCCTAGCTTCGTGTTTTATACGTACTTATACATTTAATTTGGTTTCTAATACACTGTTGTCAATTACTGTGTTTTAGTATGAAGGTATGGGAAATACACTGATCCGAGGCTTTTCTGATCTATGGCTAACCTCAGGTAAGACTGTGGTATTCCGTATATTGACATCTGGAATACCGCAGTCTTGGGCGGCAATGGTCCCTTACCATCAAGTCGACTGCATGCTCGTTTGCTACTTGTTTATAATAAAAATAATATTCCCGTATTTAAATTTCAACACGAGATATTATATCTTGATAGCGCTGAATAATTTAAAGACGATTCTAAGAAAGCCGAATAAAATAATTTAATGAAATCAATTTCTTTACTGTCTTGTTTAAGTTGTGAGATATTCCTGATAAAACTATCGAAGACCTTTATTATTTTTAACTCGTTCTTAATCCAGTAAGTTTATTGGAACTAAACACTTTTTTAAAATATATTCATTAAAATTTGTTGAAGATAAAAAATAAAAATTTGTAAGTACATAACTAGGTATTTCTCAACTTAATTCAAAGTGCACAATAAAAGATGTTATTAAGTTTTTTTATATATTTGTATAAGCTGTGTTTGATGTGTGTTAAAGTGTGATGAAAACGAAGCGATAAATATAAAAAAATATTTCTATTTTAATTACGGAAATAGTGTAGTATCAGAAAAATATGGATTAATTTAAATTTTATGATAATGAACTCTCTTAAACGGTTCTGTAAACTAAACTTAATCTCTGTAAATGCTACTTATTCAGAAGACATGAATAACTCAGCGAAGTTCCAGCAAAATTAAATTTGTACCTATTACGAGATTTACATTTGAAAATATACATATAAAGAACGTTTTATAAACTTTCCAGACAAGCTAAATCAGTACCAAATCTTTAACTTTGATGTATTATACATATTTAATGGGTAATCCTTTTAAAAACCCTTTAAGTAGTAAAGATAATGTTTTTAAGGTACTTTTCTGTGGAATGCCTCGGATAAGTATGACTGTTTAGTGAGACATACTTAACCGAGGCGTTTCAAATTAGTCTTCAGGGGTAGCAACAGTGGCGTAGCGTGGGGTGTGGGGGGGAGGGTAGGGGGGCATGTGGCACTTTTTAGGGGCGGCAAAATTTCCTTTCTTCGTAATATTAACCAGTATTTTTTGTAGAAAAGACTTCTAGACTTATCTGTGTTAGATTACAGATATTCATGGGCTGTAGTTGCCACTCACCTTAACTACTATTATGTAATAAAATTAATCTTTACATATTATTTTGTAACTCAAATACTATTTATGTTTCTTTTCTAGGCGACGGTCTGTCCACTAGTGGGTGAGACCGGAGTATTGCAAATAAGCTGGTCCTGTTGAAGGTTAAATGTTAAGTAATGATATGGTGTATAATAAACACTAACGATTAACATTAAAACACCTTAACGGCACAAATGTTACTATCAGAAGTGGAAACAATATTAATCGTGGGTAATCAGGCGGAGGAGACCAGGCCAGTAATAATAATATTTTACTTAATCCAGAGTAAAAAATTACAAGTACTTACATAACAAGTAAAATTGTTAAAATATTAAATCAAAAGCCCAAATGCTTAAAAACGATTGCTTTTATTCAGTTTCAGTTCGATGTTTTAAAACAGTCGGTATATTGTTTTGGTCACAAATATAGTAACCAAAAGTATTATATATACATACATATATATATATATATATATATATACATATATTTATCATTTGGCCGTCAAGCTATTTGAGCTGTAGCGCGTACCCAAGAAATTGACATATCTGCATATGTAAAAACATACTCGTACACACGCTCCAAAAACCTAACCGTCGTTCTGCTGAAAAGCTGAACTGAAAACATTCAATGTTTTAATAAAACTACTTTCGTTAATAGTGAAAAACTATTATTGATATCAATTAATTTTTATTTAGGCGTAAAAAACGAACTAAAAGAATTACTACGATCAATTTCAAGAATTTATACGAATTGCAAATGAACGACTTCCCGTATTTATGGAATATCTGTTTATGTAGGCTTTCATCCGTTTTCATCTTCCCGGAAGCTGACCTCGATTACAGCATCCAGGGACGTCCGGTATGGAAGGGGATCCGTAATTGCATTAGGGGATGTCCGGAGTTTTAGATGTATCCGCTTTTAAAGTAAATACGGCGAATAAAAATATTTTTTTTGAATTACTAGTTTTTATTGCTGGATTTATTTTGTTGTTATGTTACTTTTTTCCCTTTATATCATCATGGAATTTGTATCTTTTAGATTGTTGGAATTACGAATTCCTATTCTTATTTCCTATTTTATTCCTATTTGATTTATTTATTTATTATTGTGTCGATTATTTGACCAATTTCGTGGTTACATTTCGGAACAATGCCTACCACATTGTTCATACAAACATTTGGATCACTTTATTCGCAGAACCATAGCTAGTGTTATTCACAAATGACTTATATACTAAGTAGCATATAACATTATCTTCATTTTTGTCACAGTGTTAGGCACGGGTCTTGTTTCAGAATGAAAAAGGCTAGTCAAGTGCGGAAATATTTCACATTTTTACAGAAATCTTGAACTAATAGGATTTCTAACCGTTTTTCTATATAATGAATGAAGCATGTGACGATTATTCTTTATACCATCGTTATATCGAAAAGTCAGACAATAGATTTGAACCTCAACCCTCCGATGATAGAGACTTAATTTCAAAACACTAAGAAAAGATATTTACTAAAATGTCTTGCACAGGAATATTTTACCCGCAATTAAATTTAGTGGACTTCAACATTTTTCATTCACACGAAAGCAGACATTCTCATAGCTACTACAAAAACACATATAATTTGAAGAACAAACAAGCATGCAACGTACCTGATGAAGAGCGTCAACTGAAATCTGAAGTCAATGATAAATCCGTTGCTTATTACAAAAATTAAGATAGTCGTCTAATACGAAACTGGAACTAAATCCAAAAACTGCTTTTTGTTAAAAATAGGTGTGTTGGTGGTATAAGTCGAGCCACACACGTAATACCATCTTTCATATTTAATGCTAGCGTTTCTCGTCCTACCTTGATTATTCTAACGATTTCTCATATGATCGTCATCCGTTTAAACCTAGCTAGGATTGGGCATACACACGTGAATTTGAGAGACATCACCATCTGTCTGACGCAGTCAGGTAGTAAAACCATTAAGCTAATAACTTATTCTATCGAATTCGAAGCTGTATGCAGATATCGCTGACTGCAGTGAATAAAGCCGCAATTTATATCAGGTCAGTATCGCATATGCCTAACATGTACGAAATGTGTTTGCAGCGCCTTATTAATTCGGAATTAGGGGAATGGAACGTGAGTACGTTTGTTAAATGTCCATGTTGTATGTTTATGTAAGAGCCCTAAATGAATTGGCGTTTGTATGCATTTCAGTGTTTTGTGAAATAATAATAATATTAGGTTTGTAACCTAAAGTTATCGAAGCTTTTTTCAGATGGTACAATCAGTGTAGTTCAACTGAGCAAGTACCACCAGGTTTAAGGAACTTTAAGGATTTTTAAAAATTTGAAGGTGGTAGAACTCTTTGTGGTTCGACACCGAAAGCACCACCGTCACACCTATTTCTGCCTAATAACAGCAGAGCTATGTAGTGCTGTGTTCTGGACTGAAGGG